>JAOZJS010000357.1:0-41126 GCA_025882695.1 Amerodectes protonotaria | reverse complement strand
TATGCCTGCCCGGCCACGCTGCGGCTCATACCATGGAATCTTATCCCGTGGTTGGGAAGGTACGAGACCGCGCAATCTTATCACGTGGCCGGCAAGGAACGATACTGTTGACAGGATATGCGGGTCTATCATGCGGGTGATTCATGCTGAATCACCGCTGACCCGCGACAAAGAAGATTGAAGAAACAAAAATCATTTGGAAGCAAAATTGGGCTTCTATTCCGGAATGATGCCGAAAGAGGAGAAGGAGAGGTGTGCATTTTTTTGATGTGCATGTACCATCATCATCTGAAAGCAAAAATTCCACAAAAACATTTTCCCCGGTTCTTGTTTCAGACAAAACCAACGATGAAGGAGGACCAGAGTTCCTGAGAGTAGAGAAAAATGGCCGGAATTTCAAAAATCAAATCAAGAGCCCTAAATCTGATTACACCGATACAGTGAAGTCTAGAAGTAACGAGGCAAAAATACCAGAGAAAAGGCCCGCATAGAAAAAATGCACCAAGTCAAGTAGAAAATGAATTTTTTTCCAGCTCTCTGAAACACACACACACACCCACACGCACCATCACAGCCCGAAATTTCCTTGGTTTTGACTTTCAACGATGGAAGATTGGCTGGATGGATTCTTTTCTATGATTTTCAACAAAATCATAATCCAAGTTCCGCTTGGGTCACTTTAAGGAAAAAGGGTCTCGCCCAGATACTTGGATAATTATTGTCATTTTTATTTTTGCGGTTCACGCATAGATTAATTAGCATAAATCCTTATTGGGAATGATGCCTAATTTAAAAAATAGGGCAGATAGGCGTGTACAATTTTAGGATGCGCAGAAACACGGATGGTTTTAATTCATGAAAACACAACGCTAATGGGTTTATATAGTTGGATTAAGATGAAGTTTAAATTGAATAATGAAATAGATGGGAGAACTTTATAATTTAATTTAGTTGTTTTTAATTTTCACTCCATTCTTATAAACTGATATTGACTTGATTGAAGTTTTCCTGTTCTGATTATCCTGAATTCTGCAGATTCTTTCCGTTTCACGCCCCTAATTTTGGTTCTTCGGGCCAGACAACCAGACCAATTTTATGCGAACGTATTTCATATTTTATTCATGTGCGTGGCCCAACAGAGTGCGCCTTGGAAGCATTTTTTTAAGGCCTCCTAACTCTTCAATGAACGTATACGTAGGGAGGTTGGATTCAAATTACTATGTGTGTCTGTAATTTCGGAAATGATTTCATAATGTAACACGTCTGGTAGACGCACGCACGCATACATACATACAAGCAGACATTGCTTTGCTTTCTGTAATGGGTGGGTGTTTACGAAAAAAATCAGCCAATGCTAGGAATGAGAAACTAACTAAGGGGTAAAATCTTATATTTTTCACGCCTTTTTCCCTTCTTATTGTATGCTTGAACTAAAACTAGACGTAAAAATAAAATCAAGGAGAGAAACTCACGAGACTAAAGAGGTAATGTAAATTAGTCTGTTGGTCCCCATAGGATGCGCACGTCTGTTAAGCAAGAAAAAAAGCCAAGAAAAAGGAGTTCTCCCAAAAGTAGACCCCAAGAAACCAAGAATGAGGCCCGAGCGAAAAGAAAATTGGGCCAAAGGACCGAGAAAAACGAGAAAGCTGAAGGGAGCCGGAGAAAAAAATTCAATTTTCAAATTCGGAATTTATCATTCTGGTTCTTATTCATTTATTTCTACATTTTCCATTTCTCAAAGAAGAAGAAACGACAACGGAAAAAAATCTTTGCATTTTTTTTTGGTCCCAAAGCAACGAAGAGAGAAAAAAAGAGGCCAAAATTGAAATTAATTATTTTTGAACGAATGGTTGGTTGGTTGGTGTGTGCATGTTTTCATTCGTCGGTTTCCTGGATACTATTCGAAAAATACGGTGCCAGGAAAAAAATAGCGAGAAACAGAGATAGAGCTAGGCCCACTGATGATGATGATGCTTGGTGTATTTCCTCTTTCAATTTAAACCAATATTCAAATATGTGTGAAAATGGGTACACAAGAACATTCGTTTGAATTGATTTGATTGTTCCATTGTGCCCAAGTCTCGCTCTAGTGGTTAGTCTGGATTGTCTAGAAAATTGTTACAACTGACACTTTAAATCTGACAAAATAGGCCGGAATTCAAATATTCCAAATAATTAAAAGTAATTAAAGGCTATGAAGGTATTTGCGAAATGTCCCAAAAGAATTGAAGAAATTTTTAATCTCTCGAATGTTGAGTTGACAAGTTGTTAGTTGTCGAGCTATCCTGATTGGTCGAAATTAGAAAATAAGGGTGGGGATTTATTATTCGGCTTGAGTAGCTCGTTTAAAATGTGCACTCTTCCAGCTGAAAGTTCAACTCTTTCATAGCCTATAAGCAGAATCAAAAAACAGAATGTTCGAGCGATTCAGGCGTTAGAAAAAAAAAGAAAAAAGAATCCAGCAAAAAAACAACTAGAAAATCAATATTCGAAATGTGTCGAAATAGATGATGATATTGGTTTTTGGCGGTGAAGCTAAACTCTCTGTGACAAAATGAATCGTTCGTTTTGTATTTATTTCCTGTATTAGAAACATACGCACACACCCTTCCATCCACCGAGAGATCAATCGGATCAATCGTGTTGCTTCCGCTAAAGTTTTGTGGCATTTTAATGGCGACAACTTGATTCCTTGGCTATGGCCGGGACAAACTCCAAACACACACACCACCGCCGCAGCAATAACAACAGGCAGCCGCCCAAAATTGCAAATGTTTCGCGTACCAGACAAATGGATCGATACTTTAGCAGTGTACTTCTTTAATCAGAAAACCGAAAAACGTTTGGATCGGATCAATAATTTTTGGTTGTTTAGGGTGATCGACACCCACAGCGAAAGACATACGCTTGCTTCACAGATAATCTCTGTGCAGCACAATTCTTTGTGAAGAGTTACTCCAACACAGAAACATCGAAATCGAGAATAATTGACTGTGAGCGCGATCAACCAGAAAAAAGGATTCTTGGAAAAAGAAAAAAAATGGGTTTTTTCGATGGTTCAATTCTTGATTTCAAAACTGAAAAAAAAAGTTTCGTGACAGCATTCTGGCTATTTCTATCTAAGAGTGAGAATAGCCGATTCTGAGGAATTTAGATGTTAATAAATTCGAATAGTATTTCCCTTGAAGCTACGTGCGTTCACCAAACACACAAGGAAACAGGAAGGAATCTAGCCAAAAGCAAAAGGAATTCAATAGAAACATACGCCCATTCCTGAATGAACAACTAAATGATTCCGGTGAACAATTTCATTTGCTAAATTCGCCCCACCGGATGAACGAAATGGGGACCGAAAAAAAGGGAGGAAAAGGATTCTAAATGTATCTGTGTTCCGTTGGAAAAGCAATCCAAAAACATACAAATCGAAACGAATAGACGGATTCTCTCTCTCTCTTTTTATATCCTTCGTATTATGTATGGATCTCTCTTTCTTTTTTTTTCTATTTCGACACAATCACAATATTGTTAACATATTACATGTGTCAAACACTTTTCTTGTTCGGGATAAGAACATTTTTCTTATTCCTTGTTCTCTCTTTAGCAATGTTTTGGTCTTAGTGTTCCCCGGATGAACAAACAAACTAAAATACACACAAACATACATACAAGAAATAAACGGAAAACACATACGCACGCACAAAAACTGCCTTCATAGAGATTAATCGTGTTTTTTCTTCTTGTTCTGGAAGCTATTTATTTCTCTTTCTATCTCTCTCTCTCTCCCTCTCTTCTCGGGTTCTTCAATCTAATACAAGTGGAAGAATGTCAGTGAAGATTCGCGAAGAGAGGAGAGGAAGAGAGAGAGGAGGGACCAAGGGAATCTATTTCTACCCAAAGACCAGTAGAAAAAATCTGGACAGTTAAATGAAAAAAAAACTTCAAGGATTTTGAAAAAAAATCTAGTTGACGCCGAAACCGGTCCTGCCTACACACCCACATCCTCAACAGACACCCGAACAAAGATTAAAACCATTGAGAGAAAATGGTTTTGTTTTGTTGGTTGCTGTCGGTACAAGTAGAAACATTTGGCGCAAAAATGTTTGGAAATAGAGAACAACCAAGCACACACAAAGTGAACGACAAGATTTTCTCAAAATTGCCACATGAATTCAATGGGGATTGATCTGAATCCGGGCTCTAAGAAGCATTGAAGAAGAAAAAAACAAAGCGAAACATTTTAGAATTAAATTGGTTTCGATATTTTACTTTTATTTTTTTTTCATTTTAGCGCGTGATTTTTTTCCGATTGTTGTTATTTTATCATTGGCGCTTATTTCAAGCTCCAGTTCTTTCAAGATGTTGGCGGGAAAAACATCAAGAAAATTTCAACCAAAATTCAAAATAGTAGTAAATAGTAGATGATGAAGAAGGATGAAACAAAAAGCAGCGCACATGAGCTGTCAAAGTGTCAGAGCACGATTTAGGAGGAGCAAAATGATGGCTAAACGCCCATTATTTTGAAGAAACTATCACTGGGATTTTCACAGCGAGAAAGTTAAGGACAAGAAGAATTAGAGTATAAACCGAAAAGGATTAAAAGTTTAACTTTGTGTAAATAATTAAACAACCTTAAAACTCTTCAAGACAGACAAACATACTGTCTGGATTGGGTTTTCAAGATGAAGAGGATGGAAAAATAAAAATTTGCTGATGCGCTTGAAGATACAGAGTGAGCTGTTTCCGGGCGAGGAAAATTATTTCCGCGGTGTATTTGCTCAAGGAAAATTCAGAAAACTACTTCCTGTGTTCGCGCTTACCGAGTTTTAGTCCCACACAGGAAAAAACCAAGCGAAAATTGATGGATTTCCTTTTGATGGATGGATAGCTGCCAAAGATTGTTACAAAAAGTGCTGAAAACAACAGCCACTCAACTCGGACATGGCCATCGTTTGTCGGTCTGACAAAAACCAGAACCAAAATGAATTGGCAACGCCAATTATGCAAAGTTTGCAGAAAAAAAAACTGGGAATATTCTACGAAAATCGAACCACACAACCCACACATTCTGTTGCTGGAAGCGTAGCGACATTGGCGCCCATAGTTTAAATTTTTACTTTGTGAGAATTGTTGAAGCACCGTTGGAGACAATGTGGCCAACAATGTTTTCATGAAAAATATCTTTATGTGCTTTATGTATGCTTCAGTTTTGGATGAAATATTTTTCGATGTTTTGAGCCTCCAATGAATTATTCAAAGTTTTGAAAGCACAAGACACAGGAACAAAATTTTTGGGAGCGAAGTTTCACCTGGTTTCCATTTTGTGTTTAGTTTTCTATGGACAATGGCTCACACAACACAGTGTTTGGGTTTGTGCCCGAAGAATCATCAATAACAACACGGGTAAGTAGGAGGAACAAGATTGGGCGCAACAGTACGATAGACTTTTAGGGAGAAAAATTTAAATATTTATCAACAACAAAAATAGATGGTGCATTGAATCAACAGAAAACACATCATTTATTAATAACGGATAAAATTGAGCTTATTTATTAATAAAAGCAACAAATACAGCAGCAACAGCAGAGCGGGACCCGAGAGGGAAAACGGAAACTTTTTTTTATCGCTTCTGCTGCCACAACCCCAGTCGGACAAGCCTAATTCGGTCTAAACTTTTTTCTCTCTTACTCTTGTAACCAAAATAAATAGAGCCAGAAAATGCCAAAAGGATATAGTTTTGGATAATTTTTTTCGGTGTTTTTTTCCTTTCTTTTTTCCGGATCATTCATCATCATTATTATTATAATCAACATTGGGATAATGTTTGGAGAATTGGTGCGAAAATTAATTGTTTTTTGGTAAAGTTTCTAAGGTGAAATTTGGTTCTTTGATGCAAGTTTAAGGAAGTGTCTTCATATATTGTAATTACGTCGACTTACTTGATTGCTTGCCACGACCCTACGAATGTTGTTTTCACTGCATTGACTTTTTTTTGATTTGAAGGAGACAAATCACCGCCTTCAATATCAAGAAAGCCTCGATAAGAAACAATGCCATTCGAAAAGAAGCGCTAAAAGAGTGGCAGAAGGAGTGGCATAATTATGCTTGAAAAATTTCAATTATAGTATTGTACAGCACAAAATCACAAAACACGCCTTTTCAATTGAACTCCTCAAAAGAAGATATGAAGAAAGAGTCCAATGATACAACAAACACACCGTTATTCACATGCCTGCACAGAAAAGACACTCCCCAAATATTGGATACTGGTCTGCACCTTGCACCATACAAACACGCACATTGTGATGATGATGGTTGAATTGCTGGCGCCCGCTGTGGGGTATGGTCCTCGAATAGGAGGCGTCCGTTGGATTTGGTGTTGAAAACAGAAATTTGCACCAAACAACTTAGACTGGCACAGGAACTGAAGCGAAATCAATTGATTTAATTTTTTTTTTCATCCACATTGAAAAAAAGTTTGCATTTTTTTCGCTTTGACCATAGAAATTGATTTATATGCAAATCGGATTTTTTTTTGAACATATTTTTTAACATGACCACATTTTCATAAAAAAAAATCTACGAATACTCAATCGAGTATACACTGCACAAAATTGAATTTTAGGATACCACTTGCTTGCACCATTGGCACGCAGCACAAAGCATCCAAGCATGAAAAGATTGGACCGAAAATGGGCTATACAAAGCTGTTGATGGCCAACAAAATACAACTAAATCAAAAATCTGGTGCTGGTTGCTGATGGTGGAGAGGGCGGCAAATTCATTGGCGCCAATTTTGATTTGGCGCCCACCACCATCAGAGGAGAACCACGCAACGCAACACAAATTGAAGACTGAATGAATGGATTCTGGGTTGAGTAAGCCAAATCAGAATTGTCCGAAAAATGTTGGTCCTTGCCAGCCAGCCAGCCAGTCGATCAACATCAGCATTTTGGGTAAAAGAAGAAGGGGTAATAAAACAGTGGTTGAAGCTGCTACTACCACAACCGGTGCCATTCTTTTTTTTCATGGCGCCCAAGAATGTATAGAATGCCATGCTAGCAGTCATGGAATTGGGTTTCTTATTCGAAGCCGTGCTTCTACCGAAAAGAATGGAATGAAGATTGTGGTAAAACCAAAGAAAAAACTGTTCTCATTTGTCAAAATTGTGTGATGATACTATCCAAGACGATGTAATTTTTTTCTGTTTTGGGCCAGACATTTCCCCCCCCTACATCTCTAGTGTCTGAAACTGTTTGACCAGTGTCAAAAGACCAAGTGTCTCTTGAAAGTAAGAATTTTTCCACGGCTGGCTTGTTGGTCATCTTGCGAGCCCTAAAAGGCTACAAAGACTTAAAGAGTGTTAAGTATGATGGTGATGATCAGGAGTGAGCAACCTGCAGGCCGCGCGCCTCCCATTAAACATTTTGGTGCTGCCCACCAAGCATTTTCAAAACGTAGACGAAGCTGTATTTCTCTCTCTGATTGGTCAAACGTGATGATTTGACCAGATGACGAGACCCACTATAAACAGAAGACAAGGCTGTATTGCTCTCTCTGATTGGTCCATTGGGATGATTTGACCTTATGACGAGGGACACTCTAAACAGCATAAGAAGCTGCATTTCTCTCTCTGATTGGTCCATTGATGTTACGAACCGATGATGAGGCACACAATGAACAGGGAAAGAAGCTATATTTCTATTTCCTTAGCTCCTCCTATCTCCTTTAAAATTACAATTGGCCCCTTGATTAGAAATGGTTGCTCAACCCTGGTGATGATCATCCTGGCTTGATTTGGGAACAACACGCACATGGCCGGAACAATCATATTCAACCAGATATATGGCTGAACGTGTGCATGTTAGCCATTTTATGCGTGTACATGGGAATGTGCGTAAATCATTAATCTCTTTTCTCTGGGCGCCCATCATCACTTCTCAAGGCGCCCGTAGAATCAGACACGAAAAGAAACTTCCGTTATTGTTCTCCGTTTTCTCCTCTATCTTGTTCTATTTTGTTCTCTTTTATTTTTTTTTCTGGTCGATTCTCTTTACTCCTTTTTTTTCCCTGATTCAATCAAGATTCATCTGATTCCCCTGGGACAGAACACACACACACACACACACACTCGCACGCACGAACATAACACCATCGTTTGAACACAAAAGATTCAACACCAAACTCTCCAATGTCCATTGTTGCCGGACGTTATTTGATGTACGGACATATACACACAAGCAATTTGACAAAGCCAACAACAATCAGTACAAACACAGGATACACATGTCAGTATACAAGCCCGTACGCCCACTTCCACTTGTATTTATTTCGCATTGAAATCGGTGTTGTTGTTGTTGTTCGAACGTTTTATTTTTGTGTGGGTGGTGGTTGGAGTATTCTCATCAATCAACAGCTATAATAAGATTGAGAAGGAAGACGACGACGACGACGACGGAGATGAATAGGAAGACGAATGAGAGTGTGAAATTGTCGGTGCCAATGTTTTCAAGTATCGAAGTATTTTTCTTCTTGTTCGGGTATTTGTTGTCGCAATGAAAAGCGAAATATAAAAAAATAAGACGGAAAAGCAATGCAGAGAAGCAAACTTTTGCCAACAAGCAAACAAGATTGCCGATGGAGAATGAAGGAAACGAACAACCAAAACACACACACACACAAAACCATTCATTCTATTCCATTTCACATTCTCGAGAAGACCAATTCTGGTTCTTTTTCTTTTTTTCAAATATTTTCTTTTATTATTTTCCTCATTTTTCCAAGAAAAACCTTCTTTTGTAGCATTTTTCTTGGTAACAACCAGAAGATGGAAAAAATAATACTCTATTCTACATGTCTCTCTTCTCCATCCTATTATTCTGATAATGATGATTATTAAGATCATTTCTGTATTCATACAATGTCCATTAAGCTAAATATTTTCTCTTATTCTTGGCAGATTCCGTTGTTCCAAGCATATGATTGTTCGACACATGCGTTACACATACATGAATATGTATGTCAGATTCTCTAAACGTGTCAATTCACTGATTTGTCATATTTGGAATTTTTCTGATATTTTACTTGTTACAAATAAGTAAGATGGAATACTTAGAATAGAGTGGAGGCAAAACTTTTAGAGTTGTGCTATGCAAAACAACTTTATTAGCGATTGGCGATTATTAGTTTTTTAGTTTTTATTTAAGAGAATTGTCAACAGGAAGTGATTAATTTATAACCAGAGAAAAAATACTTTTAATTTTCCCATACGAAATCAATGTTTTTTCCGTAATCTTCGGTCAACCATGCTTAGAAGAATTCTGGTAGAGATCGACTACCAAGAAGAATGCGGCAACATATCCTAAGGCCGCCTGCAATCAAAGTTGCGGATGAAAATGCGACGCTCTAAAAGTTAATTTACGGAATACAAACCTCAAACAATCCCCTGAATGTAATATCGCCCAACAGGCCGAAAGTGAACGAAATCTTTTTGCCACTGGTCAAGCGTTGATATAGGTCATCCAGTTTGATTTTGAAACGTTGATGATGCTTCTCGGTAAGATAAAGCTGCATTCCCGGTATATGTTTACGGATAGTGTGAAAATGGCTAGAAACGCTTGCCAATGACAAAAACGGAAACAAAGAGGTAACAATATGAACAATACTTATTATCAGGAACACTGATTTTGTTTTCCATTCCAAACTTTCGAAAATAACAATACACATCAGGGAAGCATTTAAAGGCACACTGATACAAGCATAATTGAATAATGATTGAGACCAAATATCTTCATCGGCATAGATTATATAAAAACATAGTTTTGCATGCTCCTTGTAGATGAAGTCTAAACGTTGAAACGATGCTTCATCCACTAATTTTGCCTTTTTTTTCATTGCTCGTTGATGGGATCGGTTCTTGATCTTTGCGAATGTTTGATTTAATTTTTGCAAATTAGTTGTGAATATATAGTATGGTGTGGTCACACCACAGGCCATTATTAAGGACAATCGAAGCATAAACAATATTGAATACCAAACACCCATGACCTCCAACGTGAAATATATTCCGTAGTGCAAAGTGAGGCTAAAGCAAGGCAATTCTTGAATCCATTTAGCCACATATATTGACGAGCAGGACACAATCAATAAAACTGGTAGCATATATCAAAGTGATCAAACAAATGATCAATCAAATGTTGGATGAACTCACCAACAACGATCTGCAATCCAAAATTGAGGATATCCAATCCGAATGCCCACATCAAAATGTATGCACGGCTTTTGAAACAAGCATGTTCAAACATTTTCATTTTGTTTCTTCGAAATTTTTCTTCATCAACACGGTCTAAATATCGCCAGGAATCAAGCCAGATCATCAACCGACAATACGTCCATTGATAGAGAATACTTGGTATTAACCATCTAAGCGTTTTGCTTTGTTTATATTGATTGATGTAGTATTGAAGACGTGCTGATTTCTTTATTCGTACGTTTTCCTCGGTATCCAAACTTCGATCATATTGATCAGGATTGTTGACAATGCAGTCATAAAGAACACTGAAGGGTAAAGTATCAACAGGGCTCATGAAAAATGTTCGAATACCTTCAATACCAAGACAAGAACCCAGTCCCAGTATGATCAGAAAAAATATGTTCAATTCATCTCGATAGAACGAAACAAAACAAGCCGCAAAATCATATTGTTTAAGATCAGAATCCAGATTGAAAAACACGTAAATCATCACTGGAGCTCGAAACAGATTTATAATCCAATGTAACATATGTAGACGATATTTGATCCGGAACCAAGGCTCATGATGACAATTCACTATTGTTTTGTATTGGCTATAGCCCAAACGTCTGAAACTTTTAGGTACCATTGTGGCCGATGGTGAATAATCTTTTGAAACTCATGTCGACAATTCATCGTGCTTTTTATGGTGTGGTTGATTACATTTTATTGCGGGAAAAATTAAAGAGTTTGTCATGCAAACTTGTATCGATCTGAATTGTACCTAAAAATTTCGATAAAATTGGCGACAATCTATAAATTATATGTCTGAGGCAATTTTCGAGCTTCAAAAATGATCATCAATTATAGAAGAAATTGGAAAAAACTTCGTCGCGAGACTACAAAATGACAAATACAGAAACGATTAGGTAGATTGTCAGGCTGAATAGTTCCCCGAATAGAATTATCATCATTTGATCATCATCATTGCTAAACAAAGGGAATCTAATCTATGTCTTTCTATGAATAAGACGGAAAGAGAAAAAACCTGATTCCTAAAACTCTGGAAAATATTGTGCTACGTGATCCGATTGGAACTCAGTTCTTTATTTCCGGTGTTGTTCACCACGATCCAGTATATCCGCCCACTAGCAAAGCACATCCTGTATAGTGTTTTTTTCCGTATGGCACACACCAGAGCAAGTTTTGCTGCTATTCTCGGTGGGCGTATACGGTTAATATGAATATACGGCCAAAAGGGATGAGAAAGAATAGATGATAATTGCTGAAATTGATGATTAGGAAAGGAAAAAAATTGTTTCCAGGCTTTTTGCCTTTTGTTTTTGCATCAGTATTGGTTTTGGTTTTTGTCTGGTTCTTGGTCCAGATTCATTCATTCATTAAATTCAATGGGAATTAACTGGTATGACAAAAACGAATTCCCAAAACAGCCAAACAGAATCATTAATGAATGGATTGCAGTATTACCAACACCAATGATACTGACACAATTGATGGATTCATTGGCGGTATTCTGGGAGCCATACGAATCTTTCGATCGAATGCGACACTAGGAAGAAAAAAAAAGCTAAATTTCGGATAACGATAACGAAACTCAACGTGTATACATGGTTTTGTTTGAATAAACGAATAAATGAATGAATGAGTGAATGATAATTAAATTATATTTCGATGAAGATCCTCTTCCCTAGCTCTAGTTGCCCAATTTGCTGCTACCGGAGCTTTAGTTTGGCAAGAGAATCATCAATTTAAGTGTAATCATCAACACTGAGCAGTGCGGGTGGATCAAAGTATACCGTTGGCAAGATAAAAACTGGAACCACTAGAAACGTTTGAGAGTAAATTAAATCAAATCACCAAAAAACTAGAGAATTATTTTCAAATTAAAAAATCGTTGACATTTAACCCATACATCGCTGCCACTTTTTGGCGCCACCAAACACCGATCCCCTATTTGTAGTAGTGTAAATCAATTTGGCACGCCCATTTGCCAATATTAAATTATGATGTTATACGTGATCAGTGTGCGCCGAATTGTAATGCAGCAAAAATCAATCAAATTTGGGCTGAACAAAATTCACTTTGAACGTTATCCTACTCCTACCAAATGGACGGTAGTTAGTAATGGAGAATGCCCAAAAAATAGCATTTGATTTTATTTGTTTAAAACAACAGCGGGCGGTGATTGAACGAAAAAAGAACGATTTTATATCACAAAACACAAATTTTGAGGCGCCGGCCATCAACACAATAAATAAGAAAAGGAGGATGGCCTTTTCTCCTCTTTTTTTTCTGTTTGCCCTTTCAGTAGCAATCACCAACAATCACTCTCATTGGTTGATTTTGATTGCAGCCTCCTCCTTACATCATCAATGTAAAATACTACAAGGGAAAATAGTGTAACGGAGCTTCATTTATAGGACTTCCCCATCTATTTCTCATCCTCTTTTTTTTGTAAAAAAAAAGTTATAGAAAAAGTGTGAATCGTGTTTTGGTTGCATAATTCAGGCTTTGCATTGGCTGTTTATCTGTAGTTTTGTGGCTAAGTCTGTTCACAGTTTGCTCTAGTTTTTATCCATCATCATCACAAACATCAATGATGGATGCTGAAATAGCTTCCGGCAGCCCAAGGAGCCCGTCGGGCTTTATGGCAGGGCCGGGTCCTGTGATAATAGTGAAAGTTTGAAGAAAAAAAGAATAAAAACACTACATAAAACACAAGAATGATGGACCATTTGTTGACCATAATTGAAGATGACTGCACACACACGTACATGTACATTACCGCCAGACCGATGGCTCCCAATCATTCTAGGCTATTTGTCGGATTGTTTTGGTTTGGCGGAACTACATTTTGATGATTCTCAGCACACACACACACACACACACACAACCAGCCGAACTAAGCCCGCGTCGGCCGCATGAATTGAAGGAGACTGAAACAAAAGAGACAAGCCTATTCACATAAAACAAACAGTGACAAACTTTTCTCTCTTCTTCGAGTTGGGGGGTTGGATTCTAACGGGCGTCATTTTGGTTTTTTTTCGAGGTTTACAAACTTAAAGTTTCTTTTTTTTCTTCTTTTTTTCAAGTTATTTTCTCTTGAAACTTGTTTGAAAGTTCTCTGTTATGTCACCGAAGTTCCTAGGATGATCAAGCGATGGTTTAGCAACATTGTAGGAAATAGCTGCATATTACCATACCAAAGAATAACGATGCAAATGATTATCACAAATTTGAATTACAATCACTGAATTACATGCAATCCAAATGCTCGTAGGCAGATTCCCAAAACGGAGAATGATAAAAATCCAAGGGAATCCGCAAAAAAATCCTGACCCCACAGACTCGGCGGTGCTTGGATCGAACCAAGTTGGTCGATTTTTTTTCTCGGTCCCAGAACGACCAATTAGCAGAGAAAAAAAACCGAAAAGGTTTTGGAAGAATTCGGGAAACGCCCAAATCGGCTAAATTTTTAGATTGTCCACTCTTTTTTTCTATTATAATGTCTTTGTTAACCCCCCAAGAGCAAACAAATCTTTTGGTTACTCCCCATCCATACAATGCTGTTTGAGAATCTTCTAATTGAATCTAGTTATGTTTGCTTGAAAAATAATAATAATAAGAAGTTCCTTAAGCTTGGGAGCAACAATCAAAAGACCCTGGGAGCAAGTAAGAGACCAAGAGGCGAAAAATATTAATCAGCGAAAAATTATGACATAAAATACAGAAAGGAAAAGGAAAAGGAAAAGATATTCATGATTTTTTTCTGCACTTGAAGCTCTTTTTTTTTCTTTCTTCTATGTTTCTTGCTTTTTTCAAATTACGACTTGGCTTCTGGTTGAGTGTGGTATTAAATTAATATTAATATTCTCATATTTTTTTACTTTCTCGGAGTTTTTGCGAAAATATCGCGGCGCTGATTTTTTTTTCTATTTTAGCCTATTGCGAACGTTTCTCACTTCCTTCCTTTTTTTCTCTTTCCGACTGAAGAATTTGATATATATTGTCTGATTATATTCCGCCTGTCTTTTGCTGCTGTTTATGTTCAATGTGATTTTTATTCTGATTTGATTATCCAAAATAAATTTTTTTCTGCTCCAATTTTGCTTATGAATTTATGTAACCAAAATAAGATGTAAAAAACAACGCGCAGAATTTTTTTGGCGCTCAAGAAAAATCAAATTTTTTCCCGCTCCCATCATGATGTGATGATGCGCTTTCGCTGTCAGTGTTCCCATTGCAAAGTACAGTTATTTTGAGGGAAAATTAAATTAACGCACAACCACACACCCAAACGCGCGCGCTTACAAATGCAGTTCGCATCTAGAATATTAGCGAAAAAAAAATGTCAATTTTGAATTCAAAATTCACTGTGTTGCCTTCAAGGGTTGCGTAAAACATTGGCCTTGTTTCTGACGTTTTTTCTTTTCAACGTTGGGGTGCGAAACGACAATTCCAATTCTAGGAAGTAAAATTAATGGCCGAAAACTTCCGATACCGTTAGAACCAGAATCAAAATCAGAATCGGCAATCATGACCATAAATCCAAACTGAATATATGTTGGTGAAGCAACACATTTTTTGCTTTGCTTTGGCCAGCTTCTCCATGGTCGTGATGTTATATTCTTGATCCTGAAAAATTGATATTCTAGTTGCTTGTTGGTGGTGGTGGTGGTGGTGGAAATAAATGAAATGAACATTCTCAATTAATCATCAAATCTTTCTTTTAGTCTTTTTTTCTGGTTTTTTTTTGGTTCTGCTAATCAACCAACAAGATTTTTTTTTCGTTTGCTTCTAATACTTTCCCAAACTGAAGTAGTAGTGGTTGTTCTGGAACGATAAGAACCTTGCAGCGACAATAACAATTGAAACATTGATTCTTTATTCATTTTTTTCCTTGTGATTCTTGTTTCTGTTTCTGTCGCTTTTTGCCCTGATTCTTGACGCCTTCGAATGACATATCATGGATTTCCCCCGTGTTTCTTCTCCTTTCTTATTGCCTGCCTGCCTGCTTGCTTTTCTTCGAAGCAAAAAAGATAAAAGGTTTTCCTCTCAAACGAATTTCTTTCCGATGGTGATGCTTCGATGTTGTTCCATTATCTATTCTGGAAATAGGTTTTCATGTTCGGTTCGTCTTTCTGGTCTCGATCGAATCCATCTTTTTCTCACTCACTATGGTCTTTTCACATTTGTTTCATTCATGGGTGGGCGTAGGTGTGTCAACTCAATACAATAAGTTTTTTCAAGTTTTACTCCGGTTTTCTTTGTTTTATTTCTTTGATTCTGTTTTTGGGCGCCACACACACACAAAATTCAGATCAAGTCGATTATTATAATTTAATGGGTTTTTTCTTTTCTTTCTCTAATTCCTATTCCTTTCGAATAGTATTCTGTGGTGAAGATGATGATGATGATGATGATGATCAGACATATAAAATGAAGATAATGATGATGTTGGCCAAAATATAGTGGCAGACTGGTTTTGCATTTTCACCATTGTGCTCGCTAATGACCATTTCGCTCCCTGCAATACTCTCGTCAAACGAGTTATGTAATAACAAGCATAGTCTGCGTCGATTTTCTCTATCCGGGATTTTCAAAGCTTTTGACCTAAATCGAAATACTTACTTTTACCTGTCAAGCAAGTTGTTGTCGTTCAAATACTGACCACAATCCCTTGTTTCTAACAAGTAAGCGTCGTTGGTTCAATGGTAGAATGCTCGCCTGCCACGCGGGCGATCCGGGTTCGATTCCCGGGCGACGCATAGGGTCCTATATTTTTGCCCCTTGTAACTAAAACTGTCCGGAAAATTTTTGACGATTTTTGTTCGGATTGATTTTGGGCGACATTTAAAAAATCGGCATGAACTTTCCAAATCTTTATTCTCCAAAAGTAATAACCTCTACCTGGCAATGTTTCGGGGCCAATCTTTTGATTACTCGAAAAACTTGGTCTTTTCCGGTTGATTTTTACGGTTTTCTCAGTTCTTAAGTTTAATTTGAATGTTATCATTTATTTGAGAATTCTTGTATCGCACAACTTCAGGGCATTTTCTGGTACAAATTCTTTTTTTCTCCACTTCTTTCGCTGCGCCCAAAAGAGCTGATTGATTAGATTTGAACCATTCTGGTTGGTCGAAATATAAAGCGAAAAAAATGATTGGCTTGAATTGGTTGTTCCTAGGAATCTGAAACGAATCGCCAAAAGGGATCGTGAGCTTCGTTCAATCCTTTAGTCCCGGTTCTAGTTGTTCAATGTAAATTTTTCATTTTTGGCTCGTTCCTGGTTCATCAATGTTCAACATCGATATCAAGCCAGTGGGAGATCTAATCGGGTGGAAAAATCTAACAGGAAAATTGGAACCAATCCGAGAATGTTGATATACTCTAGAAGAGGCAAGCATAGAAGATGGAAAAACGTTACCAAATTGAAATATGCTAACCATCGTCATTATGATTCTGATGAAACAAAAGAGCCAGAACCGAGACAGACACAATGAAAGAATGTGCTGTTTTTTCCCGATTTTTCTGCTGAACTTTTTGTCCTAATTTAAATTGCTTTTCAAAAAAAAATTCTTCAGGGAATTGCGCATGCGCGTTGCAAGCGTATTATTTTTTTGAAAAATTCTTCTTTTGTGAAATTCTATTGAACTCTTCTTTTATTTTATTTTTCTCTTTTGATCTTGTTTCCTATTGTATCGGTGAATGTACGCGTACATGTATGTCGGATACTGATTTTCCTTTGAAATTTGAAACCATTTTCATTTAACCAGAATTAATGTTGTTTGCCTGTTTGCTTTTTATAAGCAAACGCATCCGCAACCATACAATGATGGAAACCAGAGTAGAATGGATGAACGAAGGAATTCAATTTTTTTTTCGGGCTTCATCCTCCAATAGCGATTTTCATTAATTGGATGGCTTGTTTTCCATCGATTTTGTGTCTATGCTAGTGTTGCTGCGATTGTTGTTGCTTATTAGGTTGTATATTCTGGCTCTCCGGACACTAAAAAGGTTATATCAATGCTGTTTTCTAAAACATTCCATACGGATAGCACATACTGACGGTGTAAAGATCCTAAATTCGAGGGTGAAATCCACTCTTACCCGTTTGTTTGAAAAGAATTTTAATAAAAAGATAAAAAATTATTAATTATTCTCTTATAATAAAACAATATTGAAACAATATTGGAATCACACGCCCATATGCATGCAGATGTTTCAAATATTCCCCGTCTCTCTCTTTCTTATTCTTCGTGTAGGTGTGTCTGGGTATGCATGTGAGACATCTGGGTTCTTCGAATGTGTGTGTGTGGTGTGATCAGGGCTATCTTTCGGGATTCGATTTTCTGCCCGGATTAGAATTCAATGCAACAATGAAATAATCAGAAATAGCTAAAGTGATAATAATAATAAGATTACCATTCGATGTTATTTCCTACTTTCGTTTTGGTAACTCCCTGATCAGTAATTAAATATTGTGAACACTTGGATCTTAAATGAAATAAGCGGAAAACAATCAATCGATAGATTGCAACCCAGAAAAATGAAGAAAATGAGCGGAGAAAGGCGAAAAGAAACACCAATTTATTTCCTTTAACTTTCTTTTGGAAATCTTCGGATTTCCAGATTTCATTTCGGTCCAAGAATGATGAAGATTTTCCATGTTGGTGGCTATGTCGTTATTGTTCAATATAATCAATTCTCATCGGCAATGGTTTTTCTCACTATTTTTTCCACTATCCCTCTGGTATTGTTTGATTTCGGGTTTGCCCGAAAGTATTTGTGGTGGCTAACCATCGGTGACGCCCAGCTAATTTTCATTAAATACCCGAATGGTGATGTAAGGTCTGATCCGATCCGAAATTTCATTAATCTTCTCCTGATTTTTTTTTCGGAATACTTATTTCGATACACGTCGTTCTGGATCTGTAGAATGAAGAAGAAACTAAAAGAAACGCTCGAAAGGATTGTGAAGCTATTCGTTTGTGGAACACATTCTGAGAACAATGTGTCAGAGGATCACATGAATAAGCTCGGAAAACAGTCTCGGAAAGCAAAGTGTTCGGAAAAGGGTATGATGTTGTCTGGGCCAAATCCCATTCTCGAATTGATTAGAATTCATCGAGGAGAAAAATTCACACAGCCATACACACACATACACCCACACACACCCACACAGCTTCTCCACAATTCTATTCTTCTGAATGTGATTCTTCTCCTGTTTCCATTTTATAAGCTTCGTTCCTTTGCTTATTCTTGTTTTATTTTTCAAGCTTCACTGGAAAATAAAATGGAGAATCCGGAATTTTTTAGCCAGAATTTCACATTTTCAGGCAAGTGTTGTTGCCAGTTATTGTTCGCTTAAATCTCCGAAACGCAAAATTTAAATTTTTGTTTCAATCTATCGCGCTATTCAGACAAATTCACTTCACACCAACACTCTTTTATAGGTTTTTCTCGCTTTCAAACCAACCCAGCACAGATGCACAGTGAGAGCTATTTGTTTTATCAATCAGTTTTGATTGGCCGTCCAGTCTCCTCCTTTTCCATTCAACACCACTATAACGCTCATGCTGTGCCAACCCTCAGCACAGATTGATGTACAGGATAAAAGCGCTGCACTGTCGAGAAGGAGGATAAATAATTGTTAGACTTATTGGCTGGCTGGTACGCTGGCTTTTGATTGGCGGAAAGCGACGAGCCAATCAAAAGCTCTTTAAAAGTAGAACCAATCAACGTAAATCCTGGTGACGAATATCGAAAGTAAAAAATCTCTAACCAATCTGAAACGGTAAATGATCCCGGTTGATGATGAACGAAAACAGCTGGAATGTTAATTTCACAGGCACTTTTGAAAAAGTCCACCATGATGAATCCGGGCGTGTTCCGAAGGTATCGGGGAAAAAAACTGGGCAGGAACCGATTTATTTTTTTCATTTTCTTCGGTTCTTCTTAGTAATTTGGTGGGCGCCAAAAACGAATAAACAAAACGCACACACAGACACTTGAAGAGGAGTAAAAACAAATTATGCTTTCTCACATAGCCATACACAAACAGACCAGAATCCTCAATCAGGATTCTGGATTCTCTTTTCTTGGATCTTGCCGCAGTTGTTTGCAGTTAATACCCGAAATGTGGGCACGGTCTTTCCAACTAATGTTGTTCTAATGTTATTTTTTTTCTGCTTCTTATTCTCCTTCTTATTCTTGGAGATTTTGGTGTATCGCTTTTTCGGTGTGATCTAGATCTGGTTTCCCTCGTCTGCCGTTTGTTTAATGTTTCCTTTTTTTTCTTCGTTTCCCAAAACTCTGTCAATATATTGATGTATTTCTTCTTGTTTTTCCTGGCTTTGCTTTGGTTTCTCTTTCACGGAATAACTACCAACAGCAATCTGTGTGCGTGTTTGTGTGTGATGTCTTCCACATGTTTCTGGTCTATCTAAGAATCCGCCAGATGATGGGTGATAAATATGAGAGAAACCAACGAACGAAAAAAAAACAAAGCAACCAAAGTCTTGGAGAAAGCATGTTTTCTAGAAAATTAAATACACGGAAACACTAAATCATGAATCCGGTTAGATTGGATCCACGTCGAATTTGGTGGATTCGTGCTGGTTCCAATCCATGGAAGAAGGCGTGCGTGTTTTCACCGAAATTATGAGATTCAAGGGCCATTCTATTGATTTTTGTAGCTTAATTTATGCCTCGATTTGATAGGTTTTTGCTTTGGTAGTTCGGAATACGATGAATAATAAATGAATGAATCAACAACAGGGGTGAGCAACCCGCCACTCGTTTTAGGTCTAGATTCTACAATGCTTTATGTGCGGCCCGCCAAAAAAATTTTAAAATTTAGATTGGCCTCTTGATCAAAAATGGTTGTTCACCCCTGTTCAACAACAACAACCAAATGCTACATGATCTTTGACGCGTTCGAGGCGCCCAAAAATGTTTCCGAGAACACGGAATCCAATCATTTTGTTTTTGTTTTTGTTTTGTGTCAGATTATGTTTTTATTTCATTTCGATTTCTCCTAATCAATCTGAGAATCCACAAAACTTAATTAATCGATCGATCAAATCGATTTGTGTATGATCGATTTTTTTTCACCAAGAAAAAAAATTTCAGAACCTTGATTAATATCTGTGATATAATAAATTCAGTTTCGTTTCCACGTTTTGAGGAGTGGTCCCATTAAGAATATGCTGATTGGTTAGCTGAACATTGAAGCACTTTCGTTGATTACTTTCCAGCTCGAACAATATCAATGAATTTTCTTCATCGGTTTTTAGCAAATTTTTAGGCACATAAAGTGTTATCTGTGGACCCATTACTGGCCAATAACGGCCCAAATTGAAACCATTCAAAAATGCCACTCCTTTTCGGCCACAATTGCCAACATTCAGGAAAACTTCATGGTTTGGTAGTTTAGTTAGATTGAATCTGCCTAAATAAAATGCTGGCTTAAAATCTATTGGTTCTAGACTTTGATCGGAACAATCTTCTTTACATTCTTGATTGGATGGTGATGGCATTCGAGATTGGATCAGAGGCATAGCCTTGCTATCTAACAGCCAATCATGGCCATAGAAGAACGGATACATCAGCCAATTCATCAGCGTATATTTTCCTAACGTAACGTTTCCGATGATTCCCTGTTGGTTGAACGAACGAACGAAATAACCGATTGAAGAAATTTTTTTGTTTTTGCAAGTCAAAAAGTCATAAATTCAATTTTACAACAAAAAAAATTCATACAGCTCAAAACGCCCATTTAAATCCTAGTTAATCCCGTGCTCACCTGGGAAGGATTCCGTTGGTTGTCTTTTTTTTAACCCCTAGTATCCTGTCATTTTTGTGTTTTTGATTTTTTTTTCTCTCTCTCTCTCTTTCTGTCAATGCTGTGTGGCCTTAAACCTTATAAATTCTGATCATTAATTGTCATCGATTTGGTTGTTGTTGCTGTCGATGTCTAATAATAAAATCAAACGAAACAAACAAAAGAGGAGTTTAAAGGAACTTATGACCCCATTTATCCGGCAAATTCAGAGCATAAGCGTGACGCCCAACACCGCAGCCAAGATTAATGAAACCAAAACAAGGATAGAGCAAGGAGAATTAATACAAAACAGAATCTAATAACTTTCGATTAATCTTATTTGCTTGCGTGTTTGTCGCTTCCTCCTTTGGTATTTCAAAGTTTTTCGCGTCGCTGTTGGCTTGGCTTGGCTTGGCTTTTTTCTAAACAAAAACCGAAACTAAAAACTGGAAAAAACAACAACATTGTCGACAAGGATAAAAGTCTGATCTCATTATCCACATAGATAGTGGTGACAGGAGTTTCAAAGCAAAAAGTTCCAAAACACCATGAAACAGTTTCCGGGACAGATGCACCAGATTCTGGGCCAATTGGATGATAAAAAAAAAAGTTTGAACAACAAAAATTTCGGCCGATTTCAAAATCAATAGAATAAAATTTTGGGCAAAGTTTTAAAACCTTTCTTTCCGCTTCAAAGGCTGGCTTTTCCCTGGCTTTTTATCATCATTTTTTTCAATTTGCAACTATTATAGGCTTTCTATATGAGAGTAGCACGATTTTAGGTGGAGCGAAGGCGGAGCAAAGTTCGAAAACAAACTGAATCATCAAATTCATATTTGTTCATCACAGCCCCCTTTTCTCCTCCTTCTCCTGAAAAGGCTGACCATTTCATCATATTATTGGATCTTCCAAGATCCTAAGGTCTATTTCTGGCTTCTAATTTTTATCTGGGACCGATAACTTTAGTCAACCTGAGTGACATCTGGCTCCATCATCAACGCTAACAGTGTAGATTCGACAATATCTCGTACACACACACACACACACACACACACACACGCACTAAATCATCACATCCTGGGTTGGCTCTAGCCAGTGTGTGTGTGCGCTAATGTGTATGAAAAATGATTTATGATGGTTCAGGAAAATTTGATTCTCGAACCGAGAACAAAAAAGAAAGAAAAATGAATTGGATCCTGCTCGACCCTAGTTGGGTTCGGGTGGTTTTTTGTTGTTGTTATGTCAACAAAATTATTGAAAATAATAGTTACAGAATCCATTTATCTCTTTCTCCTCCTTTCTCTTTGTCCTATGATACTTGTGGGCGTATCTTTTTGTTATTTAAGAGTGTCCAGGATCGTCCACAAATATTTTGTGTGCAAACGATTAAAATGATGATGGTGTAGAATGAAAAACAAAAAAAAAATGATTCGCCTCATAGAATAATTATAATAATGATAATAATGATGATAATCACCATCATCATCATAATTAATATAATGAATTGTTTTATCATAACTTTGGTTCCGAAACTGGTTCATTTTTATGATGGCCAAAGTGGCCGTTATGGTTACAAAAAAAAAACACCATAATTCATTTAAAACTCACCACACGTTTAATATATCCTGGCGAAAACACGACATGACATTTTAGGATTTTTAACTAACCTTTAGGTCTGGCGTGGTTTCACAGCAAGCATGTCCTTGGTTTTCCACAAACAGCCCTAGCCGATCGCCCGGTTTCAATGCGCTCAATGGTGTCGCGGTTATTTTAGGAAAACGGCTCAATGTTTGCCTATAATGACCATTGACGAATACTAGCGCACGGTCGTGTAACTGATCAATGTTCAATTGGTCTGGATCGTTTGGTTGATATCCGATTTGGTGTTCATAATAGATGAACCCATGTCTTAGCCATATCTGTTCAAATGTTAGCGGAATTTCCGCCTGTATCGGTCTGATACCGTTTGGATCGCTATCGTTCATCATTTGGAAAATATCGATGACAAAATCAACTTTTATCGTTATATTTGAAGCATTTTCCAATCGTTTAGGTTTTGATATCAAATGATGATGATGATCATCATCATCACCATCATCATAACCGCTAACATCGATCCATTGATTGTGGTCCTTAAATGTATCGATCCATTTTGATGTTAATGATGGTGGTGGAACCAAATCAGGCAAATACTTTTTTCACGAGTTTTGGATCGGGTCATACGATAAGAATGAAAGAAATAAAGAAAGAAAAGAAAAGAAAAGATTCACACATTTAGATAAATGGATTCTAGTTCAGAGGAGATAACTAGCGAACAAGTCTTTTCGGAATCGATATCGATCATCATTATAGTTTATGGGGAAAATTCGTTATAAGGTCTCCTCCTCGTTATAGTTTTCGTCCTGGTCTTTCCATTTTTTTCTTTGGTTTTTTCTCACTAACCTTTTTGATCAATGTTCTGATGGCATAATATTTTGGCCTCAATTCTCCGTATTCCCCTATGGGCGCTTCATAATCATAGCTGGTGGTCATGGGATAAAAATTACCGCTAGTTGCACCATTCATGAAACCGAATGATGTTCCACCATGATACATATAGCTGGAACAGAGATGTATGATGTGACGTTTGCTAGTCGAAAAATCATCAAAACTTACAAATTAACCGATGCATTGAGAATCAGCATTTGTTCCAGAGTCTTGATCAACTCGTCCACCGATGTGGATGAATGAGGGGAGCCCCAAACATCAAACCAACCGGTGTAATATTCGCTGTTGACAAATGGTCCAAGATAAGCGTACAATTGTTGAATCTCAAATGATTTGTTTACATCGGATCCAGGGCCATAATCAACCGTAGGATAGACATGTTCGATCACGCCGCATAGAGGAGCCGAAGACCAATTACCATCCACGGTGAACAATTGAAATTGTGGACCAAAATGCTCCCGGAATATATCCCGAAGCGCAGTCATATAGACATTATCACATTGAAAACCGGCAAATGATCCGTATTCATTTTCCACTTGTGCCATTATTATTGGTCCACCATTTTGATAAAGATATGGTACCAATAGTGGTAGCATTTTAGCGTACCATCTCTTCACGTAATCCATGTATGTTGGATCCGATGAACGATAGGGCATCTTCGGATTTATCGATGCTAGCCAATAAGGTAAGCCCATCTTTTTCCCACAAAAAAAACGCAGAGGGTTTTAAATGTATTTTGCAACGTTTCAACAATCTCTAATTATACTTACATTATCTCTTTCGCTAGCTATAAATGGTCCCAAACGTACAATGACCAGAAGGCCGGCCTTTTGTGCTTGTTCAAAATATTTAGTAAAATTTAGATTCCCTCCAAAATCAAATTGATCTGGTTCGGGTTGATGAGAACTCCATTCAATATAGGTTTGTATTGCATTCAAACCTCCCGCTCTAGCTTTCAATAAACGATCCATCCAATATGGTTCCGGAATACGGAAATAGTGCATAGAACCGGATACATATCGAAATGGTTGACCATCTTTAATAAATGTTCCGGTTGTTGGATCCACATAGAAATTACGCTAGCAGGAGAAGAACGGAAAACAAACTTTATGTTCTATGTTCATTTCAAAACGCAATTTTTCATACTTAAAATAAACTATTGAACTACTGTTTTGGTATGAACAAATAGGAAAAAATTCATTCTACTAATTGAGATAAGTAGGAAATCAAGAGGCGGTATAGCAAAACCAACAAGAGGGTGCGGTCACAAATCTCATTTTGCTGAGGCAAACTATCCAATGTAGCAAAATTGTAGCACAAAAATTGATACAAAATTTGCTTGAACCTCCTTTTTTTTATATTTCTCTCTTGCTTTCTGAACTTAATCAAATTGATTGCCAAACACACTCATCCGATTGGATATAGATGGGTGCGATCAACCAAATCAAATTTCTATTCGAATGATACTATTTCAGTTTCTACAACTAAAATAGGCGGATACTACTATGATCTATGCTAACCCTTTTGCACTGCGCTTTTTTGGCCCCGCCAAGTTTGGTGTGGGCTATCCCCAACGTATTACCTGATTATTCACCGAAGAGAAACCATTGGTTGCGAAAGCCAAATGAATACAGAGCGTTTGAAAGATGTAAATTGATAGCAAGGCATTTATAATGAAGAACGTACGACCAATGCGACCTTTGGGAACACCATTACCGGTATTGATGACACCATCATTGAAATTGAAATTGAAGTTTTTCGTACGGGAACCGTAATAATCCGGGAACATTTTTCGGGATTATTTTTTTCAAAATTTTTTCCACGGAATTTTTAGCTGATTGGGCCTGCTGTACCAATATTCTTTTGCTGATAATTTATTTTTTATATTTTTGGTGCACTCTTTTTCTAAAAGTGGTGGTGGGTGACCGATTTCTCAACAAGGTTGGTTAAACTTTTAAAGTGGTTATTTTGGATCACCAGACCATGAAATAAGGTTGGTGATGATGAAGAAGTTGGCCGGGCAGGTTGCACTTTGTCGAGAATTTTGTGCCGGGCCAATTAGTTCAAATAATAATGAAAATGAACAAGGATTAAATCCCCAAACAAAAACTAGACAGTATCCAGGAGCAAGACCGTGGAGGTTTTTATAACCATTCTGAGAAACCAAAACAGAAAAAAAATAGTTATCGGCAGAAGAGAAAAGAAAACATTCAAGACGTAGCATTGTCTTTGGCGAGTTTGTATCTCCTAAATCTCGACCTTTCCAGGATACGCATTTCGGGTATTTTGGATGTTGGTTTTTTTTAAAAGGATACATTTAAGAAAATGATTAGATTAGTGAAGAAGATAGAAATAAAATATAAAAAAGCACTATTAATCTCAAATATTTGTATCTAATTTGACTGATCAATGATTTTTCAATGGGAAGGAGTAGGAGGAGGAGGAGCCATACTACCATACTTCTGTGCAACCCAAACACTTTAAAAATCAATCACCCGGCCCCTCCTCTTTCCTAATCGAATCCAATCACACGCTCACGGGATACGGGTTAAAGCATTTTCAAAAATGTTTCTCCCATATTGATCTTCAAAAAATATTGTCCGAAATGCGTAAATTTCTCGGGCAATGCCCGTGCCTTGTGTAGAAGAAAAGCCAAAGCCAAGGCCGTTTAAATTTCGGAAAAACAGTGCTGCCATCTGTTGTGATTATCATGAACAATGCACATTTTGGCCCACATTTTGCTGCCAAACCTAGTGATTCTATTTCCTTCCCGATTGAACATCTGCCACCATGGATTGAGGGAGAGGAAAAATGTCTCGATCAAATAGACAGCGAGAAGCACTTTGTACAGAAAAAAGAATTTATTTGGGGATATATTTGAGAACAAGAGACGCTTCCCAATAACACTAATACTAGACCATTGTGCGTCGAACCGATATGAAGAGAAATTTCGAAACGGATCAATTTTTTTCGGGAGAAAAGCATCGGCAAAAATGTCATTATGAATATTCAAGAGTCGATCTTTTTTTCCCGGGTTGTCAACGTCAAGTGAATCTCGTGAATTCATAAATTGACCAATAAGTGCTTCGATGGTAATATTGGTTCATGATTGGCAGACAAAGTGTCCATCGAGCTTGCACATTATTGAAGGTCCCCTCCACTCCAACACATACATACACACACACGACTGGACATCACAATCGATTGGTCAATGAATTCGGGAATATTGTTCTATGAAAGCTTGCAACTGTTTGTCTCTTGATCAATATTCATATTGATTTCTGGGTGTTTTTTCCTAATATGTTGCATTCGATTATCATTTATTAATAAAAATAATGGAAACTGGGGATGCTGTTTTAACTTTTTGGTGGCCTAGGAGATCTGACTAGGGAATCTGAAGATGTCTGGGAAAAATCTCACTTTGAAAGTACTCCACTTGTATACTTGAATTATATGAATTGTACTTTTTTGAATTTATAAGACAAGATAAGAAGATGAAATCATTCCAAACATTTTGGCGGCGGAAACATAATTTTCAGCACTTTCAATACTCTCCAAAAGATGGCGTAGTTTTCATTTGCTCTTTCTAAATCTAGAAGAAAGATGGCAGCACTAGTCGAAATAATCGAACCCGGAACGCGGTTCGTTGCACGGAAGCGTCGTTTTATTCAGGGAACTTGATAATTTTTGCAAACCTAGACAGTTTAGCTTAAACCAAGACAACAACAAGGTTGTTGACTTTATAGGGAGCGAATTTTATGCTTTTCAGCTCGGTTATTTTGTGAAACAATCCAAAATCCAAAAAACATAAGCATAATGTAGCGGAATAGACTCTAGGACCTAGAAGTTTTTATGAGCTAAAAATAATATTCAAATTCACTGAAGAGAGATTGTGATCCTCGACAAAGAAAAAAAACATATATTCACTTAACATACTCTCTCTTTTCATCAATCGAATCAAGAATGTCCCGAAAGAGTTGAAATTACATTTTCAATGAGACAAGAGATGATGGTGATCAACGATTGTCGGCAAAATGATATATGTGCGCGCGTTCGAATGAGCTTGGAACACAATCAAGGCGGCCAGAAAAGCCAAAAATTTGCTGATTCTTGTTTTCATAGAATCACTTGAGATATGTTCAAAGAGAAAGAGAGAGAGAGAGAGAAAGAGCAAAACTCATTTTGAAATCGTCCTAAAACCAAACCGAAAAACGGAGAACCAGAGCTGGAAGTTGATGATCATAAAGAAATAGCAATAAAAATAAAGGATCTCTCGATGTGGGTGTGTATGTATGCATGCATGGGAAACAGAGGTGTGTCCAAGCATGTCTCAGGCTTTGGAATATGAGAGTAGGAAACAGAAAAAAATTTGAAATATGATTTTAATATCAAACGAGAGACGTATAACAAGCGGCAGAAATCTTCGTATTTTTGTTTTCTGAAGTTCTAGTTTTTGCTAAAAAAAAACATAGAAAGAACTCGCCCGCACTACCAGACTAAGGGGCTGATTCGGACAGTTTTCATTTCATTTTGTCTTGGTTTGATTTTAATAGGCAAAAATAAAATGAAGAATTTTTTTTCATATTCTTCTCTCAAGAATCACTAAGGAACCACACTCCAATCTAACAGTTCTACTATCGCCAGGATAATATATTCCGACCATTCTGGGATGGCTTCTGGTGATGCTGCTCTACAAAAGAATATATATTGAAATCGTTTGGCGGAAAATTTCGTCTAGAACTCTGGATTTTGGGCACCAAAAACTTCAGCTCGGGCCACACCAAGAGGCATTTATTTCGCTGTTCAGAAATGAGAAAAATAGGCAGGACATTTTCTCGATTCAATCAAATGGAAACCCGAATAATTCGACAACACCAGAATCCAGATCCAGCTCAGTGGTTCTCATTATTATTGGATGATTTGATGGATTTTGAAAATGAAATTTTTTTTCTGTAGCATTATTTGTTTTTTACATTCATGCAACAAACAACAATTGATCAATAAAGATGATTCATCAAGAATGTTTGCCCGGAAGCGATTCAGTTTCCAGCATTGCAATTAGTTGGCCACGGCCTGTTTGTGGAAATATTAAATGTATTTCTAGGAAAATAGCGCATCTTCATTGGCTAGATTTGGATTTGATCTACTCGCTAATTAGCCTTGGATCATTGCGATTGTGACTGAAAGTTCCAGTCTGAAACCAAGAATGGAAAGAATTGTAGGAAGAGAGGATCAAATAATTGCTGGTTTTTCTCCTGTTTTGATATTTGCAGAAAACAACGCAAATAAACGCAGCCCAAGAGCATCAATTATTAATTAACCCAAAAAAAAAGTAATATAATCCGGAAAAATACGACATTATGCAACAGTAATGATGGCGACATCAACTACAACAATGCCGAATCGGTTCTTTCTAAACAGATCAGAAGTGCTCAACCTTTTATGAAGGAAAAAATGGGCCGGCTACACTTTTCTCACTTGACTCGGCTCCTACCCAAATGTATTGTTCACATAAATTAGCTCAACCCCTTGACAAAGAAAATGTCCTCCTTATAACGACGATAGTTGCGTTGATTTTTGAAAAACAATGTAAATGAGTGATGGCAAATCAACCAATCACAATTCATCCAAACAGCAGCAGCAGAAGCAGCAGACTGTTTCTAGAGTATTTTGGAGGTTGTTCGATAGAAATGATTGGCGCGTTTTCAAAAATTGAAAGTGAAACAACTGTCACTATAATGGACGAGTGGTCGCGCGCAGTTATAATAAAGCGGGTTTAGCCAGGTCAAGAGCCAGCCCAAAAAAATCCTTGAGCCAGGGGTTGGGCATCACTGAAATAAATCCGGGTTAGATCGCTCCCTAAACGCTTTAATAATGAATAAGCGAACAACACAGTGGTGATAGTAGTAGGGTCAGCTTGGAACTACAATTCCAAATTAGATCCAGAGTTGATCATCATCATCATCATTATTAGCGATTATTGTTTTTGGAATCTATTGATCACTAGATTGATTCCAGGATATAGTAAGGAAAGCTTAGGAAGTTTGTCACAATGATAAGATGATCATCTTGCTAATACCGGACGAATTAACAAAGACAGGAAAGACAAAAAAAATTTAGCAATCACCAAGAAGAGAATTGGTTTTGGGCGTCATTTGTCTCAAAAAAAAGCAATGGATTACCTGCCACATTCGCATTTTCATTCTGTTAATCCAGACAGATTATTACTCTGATTTTCGTTAGAAACTGAAAAATGAACTCTGGGAAAAAATATCGTGTTGGTTGCATTTAGGGTGGGAAATCAACGCAAAAATGAAGAGACTTTTGTCGTTTCCGTTGGATTTGGATACCGGATTCATCATCAAAGCAAAGCTTTTAGAGGGTGAAGCTTCGCAAAAAAACGGACAAAGATAGAGAGAGAGAGGAAATCCATTTTGATTCTCAACTTCTGTATCCATCTTGGATGCTTGCACGTTGTTGTTTTTGTTGGTGTTTTGTTTGAAAAGAAAACCGGGAAAAAAAATTCCTATGGAATGCGGAAAACTATGCCTATAGCATCGTTGTAATGGCGACCGAAAACATCATTGAAAGATGATTTATATCTTTTAATTAAATCAATTTTGGTTTATACATGGCAAAAAGTATGAAAGAGGAGAAGAAAACCTCAGAGAAATCTTAGAGATTCTTTTTTTTCACTTATTTTCTTGTTCCTCGGATCATTCTGTCATTCATATCTTCTTCCTCTTTATACTTTCCCCAAAAAAATCTGAACTCTGATATTCTGTGGCACGCTTACAGGTTCAGCCAGTTCAAGGGGAGAAACTGTACAAAAGTTTTCCGCCAATAGGAGAATGTGGATTCGAAACAGAGGAAACAAAATATAAAAAAACCACCAACAGTGGTGAATCAACTGAGCCGCAAATCAAACTTTTTCCCACTTTTTTTCCACTTTCTCGATGATGGACTAAGGCTGAACTGTGGTTTCTCAAAATTGGTGGCACAAGAACCTTGATGTGAGAAACAAAAAGATAAAAGTCGAGATCGTTACGACAAACTAGAATTATCAATTTTCTCTCGGCCGAAAAAAAAGACCGAGAATGAAAAAAAAAACAATGAACGAGAAAAAAAAGAAGAATCTCTGCTTTTTTAATTTCATGAAAAGCAAAAACCACCAAGTCGCAAGCTTGAGAGAGCCGGAGAAAGGAAAAAGAAGTTATCTTCATTTTACTTTGGTTTTTTTCAAGATTTTTTTTTGAAGAAGAGGAAGAGATTTTTCCCGCTTCTTTCATATCACAAAATAAGCTTTTCTTTCGCTCGCTCACTTCATTTTTTTGTGGTGGGAATATATCTTCTCTTTCTTCCCTTAATTTTCAGATGATCAAGTGGAATTATCACTTGGCCCCTTGGAAGGTTGCTTTCACTGCAATGATTTTTCATTCTTTATTTTTTTCTTATTCTCTGCGGTTCGATTCTGCTTTGCTTATCATCTTTTAAAAAATGTAGGCGTGTGCCAGAGCCCGATTTCGGAGACCTTTAAAATTATCATTAAATTCCTGGCAATTTTTTTCGATCATTTCCAAAATCACAGTGGTACGTGTGCATGGATGTAGGAATCTTGAATCGAAAAATTTCACTGCGAATTTCCTAAAAGTGGAGATCGTTGTTGTTGTTGTTGTTGTGTTTTTCGCAGCAATAATGAGGGTAATAATATTAAAATACACTACCAAGTGGAAGAATCAGAAAATACAAAAAAGAAAAAAGTTTTCCCGATTCTGGTCACGTCGATCCAGAATATAATGTTTGTTGGCGCCCAGTGGGTAATGGTCTGTACATGCATGTATGGTGCTTGCAAGTGTGTTTGTGTGTGCGGATTATTATTTACCCTGAAAAAGTTGACCCAAGAAGATTTAATTGTGAAACACTGTTCTTGTTCTGAAAGGGGTGTCGGTTAGGTTGATTTTCCGAACCAGGTTGATTAACCTGCTTTCTGCTGTCTAACCAAACATGGTAGATCACCAGCCTAACGAAGCAGCCAACCTGCTTGGACACAGGAGCATTAGCGCTAATTTAATTGAAAGCAAATCCCGGACACGTACGCTCACACACACCCGCACACGAATACCCGCCCATCGCGCCAGATACCACCAGTTTTTTTCAGGATGGAAAAATTCTATTCCCTTATAACTTCTGGATGCTCAGTTCAGGATTGGAATGGTAATTGGAAAATCATCATCATTGAACATCATTTTCCAATCAATTTGGCAAGTGTGAGTTTGAGATCACGCCTTGAAGAACGGTCCTGAATGAAATGGAAAAAAAAGAAGGATTTTGGCTAGAATTTCGGCTTGTTCAGTTGTCAAACTAAAAAAAAATTTATTATTATTCATCTCATGTGGCCAATCAATATGCTTGTGATGATGACAATAGATCAGAATAGAAGGGGCAAAAAGTGCGGAAATAGTAATGGCAAAGCTAAAGTCAATCAGTCGAATGTGTGTGCGTGGGTGTACGTTTCCTGGAACACCGAGAAAATCCAAAAAAAAAGATCTTGGTTGTTGTCGTGCACCGATTGTTCACTGTTGGTTACCGACCCACCGACCCACCAACCAACCAACCAATTGGTTTGGTTGTTTGGTTCAACAACTCTGGACAAACCCGACCAAATATTTCAATTAGAATAATTGTTTTTTCTGACTTCGTATCGTTTTGTTTCTCAACCATTCTCGATTTTAGTCAGCTTTTGGAATTGTTGTTGCCGGTGTTGCTGTTGGAACGATTGGAATGTCACGCGCTCAATGTTTTCAGTGTTCTTTTTCGTTTTCTTTTCGGTTCGGGTACTGCACCGTCTTTGTAAGGGTATGAAGACAGGCATACTGAATTCAGCAGCTTCGTCGTTCAACAATACGGACGACAAACAAGGGTAACTGTGCGGTAAACAATGAAAACTAAGAACAAAATAAGAGGAGAAAAATCCAAAATCCCGAAAAAACTCTCTTTTTTCCAAAATGTTTGATTTCCGCTGTTTTAATGTTTATAACCGAAAAAAACGGTTCAATTTTGTGCGCATGAGCGAGCGCGCGGATATTTTGGATCTCGAATGCCATGGTCGGACAAAATTTTCCCTGTGTCTATCATTTGGATTTGAAACAACCGTATGGGATATGCACACAGAGCTTTCCCATAATTCTATTTTGAAAAACTCTTTGGATCATTCACCTAAAATTGGACAGGGTGCGTGTGCCGGTATCATTGTTTTTAGAGCTTTTCTGTGTGGGGTGTGGTTAACCTGTGATCAAGGTGGATCATCGTAGTATCCGAGAAAATATGCATCAAATAAAACTACTTCCGAGTATCGTGTGCAGAACGTTTGGAACAAGATTATTGTCAAAGTTGTGTTGGTGTTTGTTTGTCTGGGTGGTTCTGATGATTCAAGTGACTAAAGCAAACCATCAACATAAGCATCGTTTTTGTGATCATCATCATAGGAAATTCACAGAAGATTTTCGACCATCACCAGACGTGTTTCGAAGACTTGTAAAATATCCGAGATCTTTGCCTGACCAACAACAATCAACCACATATGATCAATTGCCACCATTCGTTGAAACATCATCAACGAATCAGGATGATCAAGATGACCAACAATTTCAAAGACCACTGTCTCCACCAATACGTATTATTGATTTTACATCTACCATCAACGCGGATGACCCGGACACAGTCAACGAAACAAGCTTCAACATCAACGATCAAAGACAACCAGAGCCAGATGTTAATCCGGGCGTTGACAACGATGTGGACAACGGTCAGATCATTGGTGAAGGTAAGTGTAGATTATTTTTATAGGCTGGAAAGATTTCCGATCAATAGTCAACACCCCGATTGACAATTTGACAAATGTTGGGCGTGGTTTACACTATTCGCAATGAACTTCATCCAATCAAATCATATACGCACACGCTTACACACACACACACAGCGGTGGTACACTATAAAAAAAATTTGCAATTCAAATTCAAATGATCCAGCCCACACACACACTAAAGGTAGTTGGTAGGTGGCTTAGGGGTGGAGTCATCGAAGAAATCTGCCTAGAAAATGTGATAACAACAGCAAACAATGGAACTTTTTTTTCGCAAAATATTTCTCTCAAAAAAAAAGCTTAAGCGAACAGGGGAAATGCACGAAAAATACTAGGGAAAATGCATTGAAGAAGAGCTTGAAGCTGTTTGGATTTTTTGCTTTGGCTGTTGTTGCTATCCTAGGAACAATCCTGCAAGATCCTCTGGAATGTTCTTTGACTGATAAGAACAAGAAGAAGACGAAGGATGTTCGTTCTTTGCCAAAAACAAAAACCAAAATCCAAGATCAAGATGCTGAACAGATTATATACATGGAATTTTTGGGCATAAAATAAATAATAATAATTAGTAATCTAATTATAGATTCATAATTCACATCGTTATAATTAATATCCGCGAAACAATACGCTTGATTGAAAATCGCGCGTCGCTCTTCTGGAATGATGATGATGATGATGATGATGATGATGTGGATGAAGATGTGAAGCCAGCCATCCAAATAGAAGAAGAATCATCATCATCATCCACCAGGATAATAATTATATAATGAACAGATTGCTGGCCTGTCATTGGCTGGACTGGAAACTCCGAGAAAAAAACTTTTAGGCTCGGCCCCTTTTTTTTCCTTTGTACCGCCTACTTGCTTGGTTGAATTGCTGGAAATTTCACTAAAAACATATCGGACATGGACATAGAACATTGTGTTTTAGGTTCTTGTTATTTTGAAGCATAGTTTTGTGTGATGAGCGTGTAAAACAGGAAGTTTAGTGAAATGAAAACTAACATAAAAATTCCATCATCAATTATCAACCAGAAACGGAGCACGAAATGGATTTGCTAGATTTTCTATTTTCAAATGATTTTCTCCCCGGCAACCTGCCTTTCTTTCGCTAATGTGCAATGACAAAATCCATAGAGAGATGTGCCAAAATGTATCAATCAAGTCGTAAAAAAATATTACACAATCTCCGAGAATAGTTCTATAGTTTCCAAAATGGATCCAAGTGCACCTATAGGGCGTATTTGATGGCTTTGATTCTCTTTTCACTCGAATCAAAAATTTAAGCCCCTTCAAAAAAGAAGCGGAAAACAGCAAGGTCCTAATCGAATTTTTCCTCTCTGTGTGTTCTCTGCTATGTGTATCTCTGGGGAAATCAATCAATCAGAAATATGAATCAAAAATTTCTTCATCTTAACGATTTGAATGTTTTCGCCGGTGGTGGTGGTGGTTGGTATTCAATCACTCAAATGATCGATTTTCGGAATGGGAAATCTGGATCTCAGAAAATAAAACACCAGTGTAAATTTGTTGATATAAAAACGAACACAAATCCCTGTTTGACTTGAATTGATTTTTTTTCGACTTGCACTAAGGTCGCATCGCATACCCGAAAGGTGGGCGCCATCACACCGTCAATGTTGTTGGTTGTTGTTTGTTGTTTGTTTTTGCAAATTTCCTATATTCCTATTGTTTGTTTTTGCGATGGGAATTGAAGAGGAAGCTTTAGCCCTAGCTAGATATCTCGGTCGGGCTCCAAAAAAGCCAAACGTTAAGTGTATGGCGGGCAACGAAAAAGTCAGAAAGTCTGTGGGCCCAAAATGGACCAACAAACTTAAGCACTTTGTGTTATCGCACAACCATTGGCGATGATTTTGTAAATGCCGATGTCGGTGTTGTTGTTGTTGTTGTTACAAGAAACAAAGGTCGTTTATCATTTACACATGGACGAACCTTGTTGTTCCGGCAACAACATCAACAACAGCAGCAGCTCCGTTCCAGGAACACTTTTCCATCGCCACCACCGACCTATTATATGGCCATTTAGGTTCATTTATTCGCTAAACCAGCCGTTTAATATAAAATGGCCACCATCATCATCATCATCATCATCATGGTAAATCAAGAAAAAAGTGTGTGTCCGGTCGCTAAACTTTGAAAACAAGAAGATCGCCCTCTATTTTTGTAGTTTAAAAGCTCAACTCAAAGCTCTAGTCTCACATTGGATGGCTGGAATTCGCTAAGCCATCCCCCTTTTGTTACAGGCTAAGTGATATTAGTTTGTTTGTTTGTTGAAAGGCGGCGGTTCTTTTCATGGATTGAAATCATAATCAATTATACTGTTGGTAGGCGGACCTTTTCTGTGCTCTATGGGCAGTGCTTGTCAAAAACATTACATTACAAGACACAACAGTATAACATTTACATGTGCAGAACAAAACTCTGGCCCAGTAGATACACCTGGTTATTATTCGGAGAACTAGAAACATTCCTGAAACATGATAAATGAATGCTTGGTTCTTTGCGCCCAGAACTCAGGTCCTATTAGAAACTCATTCCGGATCTAGTTTGACATTCACTCAAATGGTGTGCAGTCTGAATTTTGGTTTTGGATTCCGAAAACCATACAACAGAATACGAACAGTCTGTATGGCCCCCAGGGGACAGACACACAGCTTATCCGGATTGACCGGATGTGTGTGTGTTTCCACCTGGAAATTCCATGGAAAATTCAGTGAAATAGCACCGGATTTCGGGAAAAATAATGCTGATGATTTTTTTTTCAAATGGCAGGGATGTGGGAAGGGCTTTTATATCCCTTTTTTTCCAACAAACATTAACAGTACAGCCAATACATAACTTTTCAATTTGTCATTCAAATCTATTCACAAGCTTTTAGATGGTAGTGCATCTTGTTGTTGTTGCCGTTGTTGTTGCATGAAGATTCATTTTAATAGAACGGAAAAAAAACTTTCAGCCTAACAAAACATCCCAAACAAAAAACCATTAAGCTGTTTACCTGGTTTTTAATAGGAAACGCATCCTGAATTCCAGATATACTCGAAAGAAAAAACATACAGAATCCGGAGTTAAATTCAATTTGAAAAAGATCCCAAAAGATCCATCAGAATAATAACAGCTACCTAGGATAGGTTTTAGAAGAATTCAATAGATCCTAAGAGCTGGATCTAATTCGACAAAGCAATCCTCCACTACTTCAGAGTGACAATCTTCTCCGGTTCTCTTTTTCTTATTTTTTTTGTCTGTAGCGGACATCTCTTCTGTTTCATCAACCAGTCAATACTCACTACTAGTTGTTTAGGATAATTTGGGCTTTTTTTCACGCACAATTTTCTCAAAGAGAAAACGGTGAACGAGATTGATTTGCTATTGTTTCCCTGAAGAATATAAATAAGTAAAAGCTTTTGGAGCGTTTTGAATTCTAGCTAGAATTCTCACAAGCCAAGAGAGAGAGCAAAACAGAGCCAAGCATTAGAAAAAGATCTCAGGCCAGGGGGGAAAAACAAGAGCTTAGAACCAGGATTCAAGACCCTAGTATCGGGAACCAGACCATAGAGGAGAAGAAAAAAAATCACATTAATTTAAATTATGTTTGGCGCTTGTCATTGACTCTCGTCTGTTGTTGCTGCTGTTGTTGTTGTTGTTGTGGGCGTCACTGTTCCAGGAGAATAGTACTTATTCCAAGTATTGACAGCTTAATGTTTTCCAGGGGTCTTTCGCTATCATGGTCTCTCTCTCTTCTTTTCCGGTGTTTCCTCTCTTCTTATCTTTTTTTTCTCGCTCTCTTTTTTTGCCGAGAACCAAAAAAAAATCCACCAATTTGTTTCCAATTTTTCTTGCCTCTCTCGCTCTCTCTGGAATTGATTTATGATGGAAGCGACACACCCCCTCACGAATACACCTTTTTCCTCTCTCTCTCGCTCTCTCGCGCGCGCCAAATTTTTTTTATGATAGTAACTCCCTCTGCCTGCTTTCAATGTGCGGTAATAAAAAATAAAAATCGATTATATCGATTATTTTTGGCGGTGATTTTGAAATATAAAAAAAAAGAGATGGACAAGACAATGAAATTTTGCTACTTTTACCGGAGAGCCCATAGGATGGATTGGCTTATCGGATGAAACGCCAATGATGGTGGATGATTTTTTGGATGCACCCAGAATCCGGTGCACTACTGTTGTCGTTGTTGTTATAATGGATTCTGGATGGATGTTCGAAGAGCAAATTCGGTGTTTCATCGATTTTTGGTTAAATTTCCATTTTGGTTAATATTGATTTTTTTGTATCCATCCATTTTTGTTTTGCTTGCGACCACAGACGATCCATCAATCATCGATATCACCTACGAAGATCGTCATTGTCCTCGGGATCGTGAGGAGGCCAAAGCTCGGGGCCAATCATGTTTGAGGAAATGTAATTCACATAAAGATTGTATCAGTTCTAAACGCCGATGCCTTTGTGATGGACTTTGTGGTTGGAGCTGCATCCGACCAGGTAGGTTGGCCAACTTTTTCCCGAGACCAAATATGCATTTCCGACTGGAATTCTTTTATTTTTAATTATAATTTTAATTAAAAAAAAACTTGAAACCCGATTCCATTTTTTTTCGGAATTCCACAAAATCACGTTTTGTATTTTTCGGTGTTTCGTTGCCAGATTTGAATTGTGAAGAATTGCCCAACATTCCAAACAGCCGTTACACTTTGACGAATGGAAATTTTTTCCACTCTAAACTGATTTATGAATGCGACCCGGGCTATATCCTTTCTGGCCAACGCGAGCGTCTTTGTCAAGGTGATGGTTCTTGGAGTGGATGGCAGCCACAATGCAAATCCAAGCGTAAGTTTGCTGCCTAAAGAGTTAAATAAAAGCTGTTCCTTTTGTGTGATTCTTTCGATGTGATTCTTTCTTATTGTTGGAACATCAAGCTGTTTGTGGACCACCACCATTCATACCGCATTCAAAGCATCCAGAATTGATCGGAACCGAATTCGAGCTGAACAAAACGATCCAATATGAATGTTTCAATGGCTATGAACCAAACGGATCAACCGAGGCCATCTGTGTGCACCGCAACGATACGGTTTTCTGGTCCATTGATTTGGTCTGTGTCAGTAAGTGGCAGTATAATCATCATTTTGACGATTATATCCGTTCGCATATCCTAACCTATGAACCGGGTGACCCGGTGGATTTCTCCTTTCTTCCCGCTTTTCCTAGGAAAAAATTGCGGAGACCCGGGCCATATCGAAAATGGTTATAGGAAAATATCCGGCTATGTGTTCACATCCAGCGTCAATTATTTCTGCAACGATGGCTATATTTTGGCCGGCCGTGCTATACGCTATTGCCAATCGGATGGACATTGGGGTGGTGAATTACCTGTTTGCAAACGTAAGTGATTTTGTTTCCAAATTCGTTTTGTTCACAAAGTTTTCCGGATTTTTTTTCTGCGCTTTTTTTTCAAAATCTTTTCCAATAATATGATAATTGGGTTTTTCTCTCTCTTTCTCCCCCCTTTTCGGGTGCCGTGGGGCGGATGTTCCAATCGGCTACACATACACGCACACACACACACACCCATTGAATATGCATCAAAAAAAATGGCCACACAGCTGTCAAATGTAATCAACCGGAAGATCCACAAAACGGTCGAGCATTCTACGACAATTATACATACGGTTCAGTGGTTACATATCAATGCAAAACTAATTATAAACTTTATGGACCAAACAACCGTACATGCCAATCGAATCGTGAATGGTCTGGTGAAGAACCTGAATGCAAAAGTAAAGATCCGACAGCCCCGATCCCCGTTCCCTTATTCTTTGATTTATTAAAATATTTTTTTTTGGGATTTTTTTCGGGTTCTGATCGAAACACAAAAACAAAAAGTTATTGATTGTGGCCAACCAGAATCATTCCCTAATGGTTATATTGAGATACAATCCACCACTATTGGTTCCAGTATTTATTTCTTTTGTTTCGATGGAATGATATTCGATGGCCAACATGCCAATGCAACCTGTCTTTCTAATGGATCATGGTATCCATATCCGTTTCCCAAGTGCTTAGGTAAATATTTCAATCATTAGTCTTGTCTTGTCGCATCCCTTGTGACAATCATCATCATTTTTAAATATGATTTAGCGCCATGTACGGTGCCCAAGATCCAAAATGGCCACGTAGATCAAACCACAATGCGTAGTAAGATTCCACATGGTCAAGCAATCAACGTAACCTGTATTGAAAATTATGATCTACAATATCAATCCACCCATATTGTATGCTACAATGGTAGCTGGTCTCAGACACCAGCTTGTGTACCGGCCCGTTGTAAAAAGCTTCCATTGCGGCCAAAAAATGGCTTTGTGGTCGCACCGAAAACCGATCATGGTATGCGTGCACTGTTCATATGCCATGATGGTTTCACATTGGACGGCTCCAATTTTACATTCTGCCATTTTGGTGTTTGGAACATTTCCTCACCGATTTGTAATCCAAGTAAGTCTTCTTATTATTCTTTCGAAGAAAATTCATGGAACCAAAAACACGCGACTTAAACTCGCGACCTTGAATGCCCAACACACAGTTTATTGTCCTTTTCCTGGATTCTTGGAGAATGGTAAAATAATGTTGGTCGGCCATATGGGCACGTACGATTATCGTCCCTATATAAAACATGTGACCAACAATCGGCAAATCACTTATGAATGTGATCGTGGCTATCATATTATTGAAGGACCACCGGGTGCCACCTGTATAGCTGGACAATGGTCACCAACCAAACTACCACGTTGTGAACTATTCTCTCATCCAAAATTGTCCCGTTGGAATCGTTCCATTAAAACCATGATGCGTTTTAATTATAACAATGAACAAGGAACGGAGGAAGCACTTTCCGGATCCTATAATAAGAGCAACCGCATCAGCAGCAGCAGCAGCCATGAGCCAATCACACACAAGCTAACCACTTCTGAACACTTAAGCTCCGCCCATCATAGGAAGAAGCGCCATCACTCAAAACGTAAGTTAGCGTTATTGTAGGCGCGGCTTGTTAAATGAAGCAATGCGATTCTCCGCCCATTATTTTTTTTATAGCTCCATGTATCGGTTTGCCCACAAAACCGTCAATGCAGATAACTGTTGCACGGTTGGTGACCAACAATGGCAACAAGAGTCAAGAAAACATTACGACCTATGCCCATGGAACCCGGATCCGTTTGGCTTGTGATGATGGTTTTGTCTTGACCAATCCAAACCGGACCTTGATCAAATGCGCCAAAGGACGATGGAAACCAGAGCTACCGGATTGTGTTCCAGCACCGTGTATGACTCCAACGGTGGCCAACGCCAAGTTTCATCTTCACCGGCGTTTGTTGATGCCCGGCGAGCTGGTCAAACATGACCAACGTATTGAGCTGCTATGCGACGAAGGTTACCAACAACAATCGCAACCATTGTTATCATTGGTCAATGTAACGCTTCGTTGTTCATTTGGATCCTGGATGGACACCGTATCGAGCGGAGAGGAAGTTTGTGTACCAAAACCATGTAAGCTACCAAAACGTGGTCGTTTGACGAATGGATCATATAAATGGGAAACAACAAACGTTGGTGAAGCAACACGGTCTCCAATCGTTTGGGTGGATCACGAATCTTGGATTCCATTCGAATGCAATC
>JAOZJS010000356.1:0-41368 GCA_025882695.1 Amerodectes protonotaria | reverse complement strand
CGCGTCTATTGCTCGCGCGCTCGTCTCCTTTCGCGATAGCGCGCAGAATCCTATCGCACGCGTGCTAAAGGGAACGCGCTAGTGCGTGCGCTCAATTGGCGTGCTCCCATCCATCCCATCCCTTATGTCCGCTCACGCCGCTATAAAAAAGAACGTGTATACGTATGTTGAAGAGAGAAATGAAGAAAGAAAGAGAAGAAGAGAAGTAAAAGAGAAGATTATGCAGGAGAGAAAAGTAGTAGTAAAGCGAAGTGGAGCGGAGTGTGGAAAAAGTGGACACGGACAACGTAAAGAACGTGAAGAACGAAAAAGTAGGCGGTACGAATGACCAGTGCAGACCAAGAAGGAGAGTGAATACGTTTTGCTTTAAGAAAGCTGAGTGAAGTAAAACTTTGTGAGAGAAAGAGCGTGTGTGCTTTGCAGCTTGTTGCTTGTTGCGTGCTGTTTCTATGTTGTCCTTGACTTTATGTGTGTGCCGCGATGTTATAGTTCGCGCTGTGACTGGTTTGAATTGAAGAGAGAAAAAGAGAAATGAGGCTTGAGTATTGATAATGTAGGCTCCTCCTCCTCCTTCGTTTTCTAAAGCTTCGGCTTCTAATTTAAAGCGTCCAACCTCCAACAAGCTTGTGCTCAGTCAGCTCTTACTTATTGTTCACTGAAAGAAATCGTTTGCCAACCTCCAATGCCACGAACGAACTGCCTCGTGATATAAAGACGATAGTTCGTTGTCGAATTGACCAATCACAATTCATCCTGAACACGATTGCTCCACCAGTTGGGCAACTCTGGCTGTAGTGGCCTTTCTTTTAGCCCTGGAAATCCATCCACACACACTCGCGCATACACCGAAGCTATTGCGATGCAGCATCTGCAACAAAATCCAGAATCCAGAAAATCTGGTGCTGGAAGCCACCCGGGCGCCATTATTGTTTGATTCAATTTGGATTGGGGTTGTGTTTCTCTCTCTCGCCCTCCGAATAGGTGAAACTTTCCACAAGAGAGCGAGAGAGAGAGAGAGAGAGAGAGAGAGTTGAGCCTCGTTTTTTCTTCAAAAACGAAAAATTTTAATAAACCAAAACGGATGTGCGTGTGTGTGTGGATCACAGAATCCTGGAACTGAGTCTCGCTGCTTGATGTCGCATCGTTGTTCCTGAGACAGCTAGGATACGTTAGGAAACGCGACAAACATCCACATCCACACACACACACAAGTATCCACAAACAGAAGGATGGAGAAAAGGAAGGATTCTTCTTACAGTAGTGGAATCCTGGATCCTGGATCCTGGATCCTAGTGGAACAAATCGATATTTTTTTGGCTAGGCTTGGCTAGGCTCGATTCTATTTGGTTCCGTTGTTGTTGTTGTTGTTGTTGTTTCTTGTGTTTTAATTTTGGTGTGAGTGTGCTAGTGATATTGATACGTGATACGTGGTGTGAAAGTTCCAACGCAGTTCCATTGAACTAGAGAGGCGGGATTCTGGCTGCTACTTTTCGAATATAAGTTTGGATAGTTTGCAGCCAGCAGAATCCGCGAATCGATTCGTTGTGTCAGAATCCACAACAAGCGCCAGAACGGTTTCTTTTGGATATTAATATTTTCCAATCAATCCTATTCATCTTGCCATCTATCTATATTTTGTTTTTTCTAGGGCTCTTCTTCTTCTTATTTGACGCCCTTCTTGACGCCTACGTTCTTGTTTGTTTCCATTTCTTTTCATTTGTTTCCGAATCGCGGGCGCCATATCCTTCTGAGAACCAGAATCCCATCCAAATAAAGCAAGAAAAAAGAAAAAATGAATTGAAAGCAATTGATTCAAAAGCATCCGCGATTCGCGATTCAATTCGGATTCCAATTCAATTGAAAAAGAGATTCTCGCATCTAGCACACACACACACACACAGAATCCACAGCAGAAGATCCCCGAAAAAAAAACGTTGCAAAATTCGATTCAAACCAACGCCCAATTACATGATCATAGATCATAGAGTTGAGAGAAAATGGGAACAGAACTAGGAACGACACGACACACGAAAAAGACAAAAAACAAAACAAAAAAAAAATTATCCAAATCAAAAGCCTCCTGATTGCTTTTTAAGTAGTTGGTCGAGACGCCCAAGATCCCTTCATTCAGCCTCCGTTGAATTTCCGCCGCCTCCTCCCTTATTTCGGTACCCGGGACCCGGGTATCCCGTACGGAAACACGAGCATCGTTCTTAGCTCTCAACAAGATGATGATGATGATGATGGAGAGGATTGTGGAAAGCGAACAAAAGATGTAGAAGAGCAAAACTGAAACTAGAAACTAGGAAATAGCTGCTGTTCTATCAAGCATCAAACAATTGCATCACCCACACACACCCTCACACACTCAAAACCCTAAGTGTCTGCTTGCTTCTCCGGTTCATAGGGATTCAGGATTCCCTGTCCCTAGATTCAGGATTCTGCTGGGTTCTTCCCAGCTCCGAGCTCCAAGCAGTTCTGGTTGGTGTCGTTATCAATCTATCTATCCATCTTTCTTAAGCGAAAAAAATTTTCTTAAAGAAAGAATCCGAAAAATCCTAGAACAGAATCCCGGATTCTAGGGCGAAAGCTGAAGCGGGATTTTTTTTCGTTCTGTTTGTTTCTTGCTTTTTCATTGCCCATTTTAAATTGCCAACACTTTTTGTTGTTGTTGTTGTTGTTGGCACTAACTTTTCCATGTCCAAGACACCATTTTTCACCATTTTCACCAAGATGAGAGTGGAAACGATGTAATTCTCGAAAGCTTATAAATATTGTGCGTGTGTGTGTTCAATGTTAGATTAGAAGTAAAACCAAAAAAGAAATTGTTTTAAAGCGCGCGATGCAAGGAAAGAAAAATGTAGCAATATTTTTTGTAGTGTAGTGTAGTGTTTGTTGTAGCAATATTGTATCCACTTTGTTGGATGATTGATTTGGCGCCAATTTTTTTTCAAAAAAAATATAAATTCATTTTCTTGTTCTCTCTCGTCTCGTCTTCACAGATTCTCATCGTTGGTTTTGTGCGCACATCCTTCGCGCACATCCTTCTTTTACAAGACACATCCTCCAGTCAGTTTGACAAATGTGATGTTGGACAATAATAACGTGAAGAGAAGGAGGTGACAAAAAAAAATAAAGCGAGCGTATACGCATGCGTGGTAGCACAATATGAATGAAATCACTTCTTGAAGCTCCCCGGAACCAGATTGACATCTACAACGAAGATGTGGTTCACCACTTGCACGCCAAGAAGAAGGCTAAACATCCACATCATTGTTTTGCTACAACGGTGGACCAGATTACTTGATTGTGTTAAATTATTAAAATTATATTTTTATGATGAAATGTTTTTTTGGTTTTCCAATCGGCGGCCAGCGAGAAGAAGAAGAATTCAGCCAGAGCTAAATCCGGAAGAGGTCACAAGGTCCTCTTGGGGCCTTGGGCCGGCCCTATGGCCATTTCTATTGTTATCGTTGTTGTTGACCAAAGTGATAAACACCTTCAAAACACCGACCAAAAGACCAAATTATTCTTCGCATTCTGTTTTTGTTAATTATTTCCATAATTGTTCTTTTAATCGCTTGTTATTGCTCATATTAATTATGAATACAACGCACAATTGTTGCATATGTTCAATGCATACGATGCGGTGGGATTCGTCCAAAGATTTAGATATAAGTCCCATGATGCATCCGCATCATCATCCGCATCCGCATCATCATCCGCATCCGCATCATGATCCAGAATCCTTCCAACAATCATCATTATCATCGTCCTCGCCATCATTGCTGGAATCGCATCGAGAATTTCTCAAAACCTTTGCCACGACGACGACAACGGATCCTCAACATCATCATTATCAAAGATCCAGAATAACCGTACAACGTTCACACAAAAATTTGCGGGAACTTGCTCAAACCAAATGCATTGCAAGATGTTCTTGTAAATGGCGTTCCGGTAAAATGTGGGTGGAATGTCCGGATGCAAACCTACATCATGTACCCAAAGGTTTGGATTCCGGTACGCAAGTGTTGTATTTGTCCGGAAATCCCCTAAGCAAACTGGAAGCACGTGCTTTTGAACGTGTCCAGCTGAGAAATCTGCAACGTTTGTATTTGGTCAATTGTCATTTGACCGAAATACATGGTGATACATTTCAGCAGCTATCCAATTTGATCGAGCTTGATCTATCACAAAATGAGCTACAAAATTTGCCTACCAATTCATTGCAACATTGTCCAATATTACGCAAGTTGAGTTTGGCCAATAATCGTTTGACAATAATACCGAATCGTGCTTTCAATAATCTTGAACACTTGCAAGCCATCGATTTCCATTCCAATCAGATCACCACCATTGAAAGGGAAGCATTTTTTGGTTTGAAGAATCTTAAACATCTGTATCTTCATGATAATAGATTGAGGTAGGCACACGTTTTGGGCACCTATTCGTCGTTTTTTTCGGTAAAAGTTTTATTCTGAGAAAAATCCAACAAAAACCACGATTGATAGTAAAACAATGAGCCATTAAATTTCACCAAAGGGGTTAAAAAACAACCCCCCCCCCCGAATCTTTTCCGTTAATGGCGGACCGCTTAAGCGCGCGATGTAGGCGTGTTGCATAATTTAAATTTTTCTTGGCGCCGCCACGCCCGGTGATGGGCGTGATGAAGGTAAAGATAGTGAAGGTACATCTTAAGTACGCCCGGATTCTCCGGCTCTGTGGTTATTGCTCCCGACCAACCGATCCTGGCCAACGGAGAATCACAACCGTTGAGGTTGTTGGTTTTATTTTTTTGCTTGCTTCAAACACACACACGGAAATGACACACACCAATACAAACACACTACAGATTGGCCGAAGCCGTATGGGCGCCATACGGAATTGCGTGTGTGTGTGCACTGCCAGAATCCAGAATCCGTATTCTAGCGGTGATGGTGGTGGCGGTGGTGGTGGTGATGGCTGAAAATTCACTCAATTACCAGAAACTTTTAATGGAATTTTAACTATTTTTCTTCTTCTTCTTCGTCTTCTTCGTCTTCTTTTCCACGATTTATTCTTGTTGTTTTTCTCCTTCTTCTTATTTCCAATCCATCTTAGAGTCCTAGGGCGCCATATCCCCAGAAGATTTTGTGTGTGTGTGTGTGTGTGAGAAAGAGAGAATCTAGTCTTCTTGCTCGTTCGTTTTGTTAGCCAACTTCACACGCACATCAGGAGGAGGAGGCGGATCCACCATTAATTGCCTCTCGATGTGACCTTGTTTTTTTCGTTTGTCGTCGTCGTCTTCGTGTTCATTTTGTTGTTTATTTCCACTGCTCACGACAAGCAAGAATCCAACCAGAAGAATCCTGAAGGATTCCTGTGAGGATCGGGTTTGCGTGAATAAAACTCGTTTTCTCGACTCGTTTTCTCGACTCGTTTTCTCGACTCGATTTCCGGTTGTTTCCAGGTAATCGTCAGGTACGCCAGGTACGCCAGGTTTTCAGAGATTTTAAATTTCATTTTTTTCGTTTCGCCCAACTCTTTCTACTTGCTTCACTTCACTGTCTGCTGCTGCTTGTGTGTTGTGGTTTGATCGAAATGATCGCCTGGATTCTTCTCCCGGTGATGTTCCCTGCTTGTTTCCATATGATTAGCATAAATTTTCTTTTGGCGTAATTTTTTTTCCTTTCCTTCTTCTTCTTCTTCTTTTTTTTTGTTGCTCCCGTAATAAGAATACGATTGTAGATTCATTTTGTTGGGCGCCATGTTCCGGGCCCAAAAACGAGCAATGATCGAGAGAATGGGAGACAGAGAGAAAGAACCGAAAATGACTCTCGCTCTCTGGTTGTTAGATTGTCGTTGATGACTTTTTGGTCTCGGTTTGAATTATTTTCGGTTTTTCTGGTTTTGCTGGTTGTTCACAGGGTTGTCTCATCTTCTGGATTCTGCATTTGTGGGCGCTGGTTGATGGAGCCATTCTCTCTGGCTCTCAACCCAGCCAGTCAGTCAGTTTATGGTTGGCTTCTTTTTGCTATAGCAAACCAATCGCATCGCATCGCATCGTATCGACAGTGCAAAGTAATTGTTTGGCTTTGGGCGATTCGTTTTTTTGGTGCGTATTTTTTTTTGCAAATTGGAACGGATGAATGAATGAATGAATGAACGATGAACGAACAAAGCAAAACCCCGCGAAATAAAAACAAAAGCCAACAACAACAACCCGGGTTCCACCAAAAACCAGAGATGATGATGATGGTTTTTCCGAAAATTAGCACGGCCAAAACAGCCGAAATAGAATAGAATTCTAGAATTATGGATTCTTCCAGCTAAAACTTGGTGGTATCCTATTAATTGATTGTATTCCAGGATACTGGATCCTAAGAGGGAGATTCTATATCCTTGTGTGTGTGTGTGCGGGTCCAGTGTGTCCCGTATGGTCACCAATAACCGAAACATCATCATCAACATTATCGGACCTATTCATTATTATTATTATTATCATCATCATTGTTGTTGTCGAAGGAGGAGCAGAGGGAGGAGGGAAAAATCCCGAGGCCCACCCCCAAGGGGAGGGGCATAGTGCAAGGGAGGGAGAGCATATCCAACATCGATGATGATGATGGTGATGATGGAGGAGGAGAAACCAATTTCATAAATGGCCAAAAGTTTTCCCTCCTCGACTTCGGCCGTTATCTTTCTTGCTTGCTGTTTTTGGATCTTTCATCCCCTCTTCCTCTCTCTCTCTCTTTCCTTTGTCTTTCTTGGGGTCTCGTGTATCGTGTATTGTTTATTATTCGTTATCTTTGAGACCAGAAGAGAGAGAGAGAGAGAGAGAGAGAGAGAGAGAGAGAGAGAGAGAGAGAGAGAGAGAGAGAGAGAGAGAGCGAGAGCTTTTCTGGTCGAAATTTAATCGTTAAAATCGTCTGATATTGGATCGATCCAAAAACAGCAACAACAACAACAACAGAAGAAGAATCCGTTCCGTTCCGTTCTCTGGATCATTGGCCCGTTCCGTTCCCAATTTGGATGGTGGGGCGTATTTTGTTTTAATAAATTAAATTCATCTTTTTCTTCTTCTTCGTCGTCACCGCCCACTTCTTTCCCTTTTTCCCGCCCTCTTTTTTTTGTGTGTTGGATTCAATAAATAAATAAACTTTTTCCCGTTTTCGGTCGCATGATGATCATAACGATGATGATGATCATCATCTTTTCATCTTCTTATTGGAGAGAGAGAGAAAGAATCCTTCTTTTCACCAGGCGCCTGGATATAGGTCCAGGCTGTCTACTTTCACACGATGTTTGCTTTTGTTTTTGCTTTTGTGTTTGTCTGTGTGTGTGGATTCTGGCCATCGAAAATCCTATCTCGGCGATCCAATCTTTATCGGGCCCGGGAAAAAGAGAGGACCATAGGGCATAGAACAAAAGATCACCGGGCAAGAATATTTGATTGTTGCCAGTTAGGGTGTGTTTATCTATTCTGTGCAATTTTTTTCGTCGTTTTCATTTTGATGACACAATTAAATTCAATGATTTCGCTTCGAGAGAAGCTCGGGAGGATTTGATTTTCGCTAGCATCACCAACAACAACAGATACCCGAGGTTGGCAACACCAGCAACAACAACAACGGTAATAAAGAGACAATGGAAATTCCGACAACATTCCAAACGTTGATGCTTGCATTGTGTGCTTGTGTTTGTGTTGTTGTTGACAAAAAGATTTGCCCGCAAAAACTAGGGCAACGAACGCATCGAATCGTGCTTAATGTTTTCGTTTTCGTTCGTTCGTTTGTCGTTGTTGTGATCCAAAAGCGGGAAATCAACGGGAAAATTGATTGAGAGCGAGCGAGCAGCTAGATTCCAGAAGAAGAATCAAACGATTATGATGATGATGATGAAGTTTTGATTCTTCTTCATCATGATGATGATGATTATTACAGGCCAGTGTTCTGGTTCTCAAGCATCAATCAAGATCGAGCCATCCGGATTCGAGGAATTCGATTATTATTATTATTAGTATTATCAGTGTACTAAGACGATCAACAAGACCACCACCACCATGATCATGATCATTGTGGGACTTGTCACAGATCTCTTTAGCATTGGAACACACACACGCCCACTCACACACCCACACAGAATCCTCAAACAAGGCAGTAAATAAATAAATTCGTGCATGATTTCACAAACAAAATGTTCCAATTGTTCCAGTTGTCATCGTTATCATGGTTGCTGTTGTTGTTCATTGGTTTCTTCTTCTTCTTCTTGTTTGGATTCTGGATTCTGGATCCTGGATTCTTTACTTTGTGTTCTTCTGGTTGGTTGTGTGTGCGGAGCCATTATATTATTTTTCTTAGACAGAATAAGAAGAAACCACCACCACCACTACAATTATTATTATTCTGTAAATACCTGTGTCTTGTTTCCTAGCCCCTCCCCCATATAAAGACCATCCCCCTATACGCCCCTCCCCTATTTGTTCGAAGGATTCTTTTGTATCCTCCTCTGTATTCTTATTATTCTTATTCTTGTACTGGCTCTCAGCTCAACAACAGTAATAATAACAAGTGTATTACGGATTCTTCTTCTTATTCTTCTTCCTTCCTATTCTTATTATTATTATTATGATCATGTTGGTTTACTGTTATTCAACCTTAATAATGGTCTCTCCATGGATCCACACAGAGAATCCTCTGAACCCAAAATATTCACACGCAAATATACCGGTACGCCCACCACTTGATATAAATGCCCTCCGGTTAGACACGTACGGTTCCGCTAAAATTTAAAAAAAAGCTGGAACGTACTATATGAATAACCCCAACAATATCCCGTTTTCCGTTGCCAAGTTTATACGCTAAAAGTTTCAAATATTCGATTATTTTTTTTGGCGCGAAATTCAAATGTTCAACGTTAATTTTTTCTCGCTGTAAATCCCAACCCTTCTACACATTCTGTGTGCTAAATGATTCCTGGTGGAAATCTTGGAAAAGATTCTAATTTTTTTCCTGACATTTTTTGTCATCATCATCATATTCCCAGGGAAAAGGGTTAATCAAAAATATGGCTCCTGTCTGTGTGTGTGCGTGGATTCCTGGAGGGTCGGAACGGTTCCAGAGAGGTCTCAAACATAATGTTTGTTTCTCGGTATTCATGGCTGTCACTATTATTATATTGTTATACAATGTTATGTTGGAACTCTGGTAGTCGTCGTTCTTGTTCTTGTTATTGTTGTTGTTGGTTGTCGACGACGACGACGACGACGATGAAGACGGGAAGAACAAGAAGAAAATGGCGCTTATTTTTTTTGCATTAATTAGATTTCTATGTTGTTGTCGCAGTGCTTGTGTGTGAATTGAAACTAAACGTGTTCATGCTGGAAACTTTTGGAACTCTTCGCTTCGGATCTTGCTTTGGATCTTGCTTGTGTTTCAGTGCAACCATCATATCATTATTATTATTAGGCTATATGCATGCTGTGTGGGTGTGGATGTGGGTGTGGGCGTGGTGTTCCAGAAAACGCTGTCATCTCTTTGTGATCTTCATTCAGATCTGAAAACTTTGTTCCTGAACTGTTGTTGTGGTGATGGTGGCGTGAGTGAGTATATCACTGGTGTTGTTGTTCCACGCCCAAAAAAAGATCCAAAGCAAAGACAGATCGCGATGGTGGACATGGTGGAGAGAGGTTCCATCAAAAAAATAAAAGAAGTCTTATTTAAACATCGCGGATACATCGAGGATACAGCGAGGATACAGCTAGAGAAGGGGAGAGAGGGAGAGGGAGCCGATGACAAAGCCCGCCAAGATGAATAAACGATAGTGTTGGACCAAAATAAAAAGCGAAAGCGAAAAAAAAGTTTCACTGAATAATCTATCCAGGATCCAGGATCCACGATCCAGAATCCAGCGATGGAGCGCGAAGAATGTTTAACAAATTTTTTTTTCTCGTTCCATTTGGATCGGATCTCGATGAACTTTTTTGTGTCGTGTCGTTTCTTTGTTTTTTTCTATGCTGTTGGTTCTGGGCCCCGTCGCCGCATCCGAAAGATGTGCCCGAGAAGAGAGAAGTTGGTTGGTGTGCGTGTATATCTTTTTTTTTGTCTTCTTCTTCTTCTTCTTTTTTTTCCTTTGGAAGGTCCATTGAATCAAGCAAGTTTTGGATGAAACTTTTTTTTCCGGGCCATCCTTATCAACATGTAGATCATGTTTCTCGCTCTCGCTCTTGTTTCGTGTAGAGAAAACGGGAACTTTGGCAAATTAAGAAACGACGACGTTTTCCACCGAAACACTGAAACTGAAAACTAAATGGCAGAATAATCAACTAGGGTCATCTAACTAAGATCATCCAGAATCTCTCTTCTTAGTAGGGAATCCAATTTCGGCCCAAGATGATCCAATGATGATTCAATTCGATCCAATAGGTATAATAATGATGATTGTCGATCAAGCAGGAGGATCATCAAGGATAATAATAATAATAATAATAAGGACACCGGAATCGGGCGTAGGTGTGCTTGTGTGTGTGGGTGTGTATTTGACGCCAGGCGCGGGCGATAATTATTCGAGTTTCTCATTTTCATTTGAGAATGAAAATCTCTCAATGTGATGGTGGTGGTGGGAGGAGGGTGGGAGGGGCTCGAGACATCCAAAAATTGACATTATAACTCTCGGTGGAGTGAGTGATGTTGGACACCAAAGAAGGAGGGGACAGAACCAGAACTAAAATGATCTCCAAAAGAAGATTTCTGGAACGAATTAAGCTCGCAAGCATCATCATTATTATTATTAATAATAACTGGCGCCCGAAATGTTTAGTTGGCGTTGGTTTCCTCTCTTGGAACGCTGCGTGTTCCACGTGGAGCTCTAAATATACACACTCGGTCTGCCCGAAAATTAGGTAAGTTCCATTGCAGCCATCTCTTGGCTCCCTTGGTTTGGTTCGGTTTTTAGGATGGAAATGGATCAAAGAAACAGAGAGCAAGATGTGTGTGTGTGTGTTAGTGCATCATCAAAAATTATCATTTCCATTTAGCTTTTGGGCTCCAGCACCAACGATGGTTCTCCACGAGCATCAGAAGAGGAGAAGTGGATATTTTTCATTGGGATGTAATTGCCCAACTGGGACAATGACTTGTTTGCCTACACACTACACACTACTAGACACTAAACTACACTACTCTTCAATGAATTCTATTTTTGGGTTCATTTTGACGAATCGGCCTGTGCGCGCCCAGAATCCCGCCAGCAGAAGAAGAATCTGGATTCTCTCGTATTGGGATTGGGCAACGTTTTTTCGGGGCCCCCTTCGAAAATTCTTTCAGCTTTGTCGTTTTTGGATTTTTTTTTGTTTGGAAAAGTTTTCAGAAACTTTAATTGTTCGTCTTCCCTGCTTTCTCTCGTTTTGATTCTAAAATCAATCTTTTTGTCTCTTCTGCACACACACAACTTTCACGAGGGCGTGTGTTGGGTGTGTGTGCGCTGCTGTACACAACACACAGTATCCAATCAATCAACACACTGGAAGAAGGAGAAAATAATAATAATTGGCCAAGGCGGAGACAAGAAGCGCCAAAAGAGCACAAAATAAGCGAGAGAGTGTGCGAGAGAGAGATTTATCTCAATTTTTTTTCGCTCTCATTTCTTGTTCAGAAAATCCCATCTTCTCATCCTAGCGCATGTTGGTACAGCTACGCTGGTTTCAATATTTGGTTTCCATGTATTCATTTTAAATACAACAACACAACCAAACGCGCACAACACAACAAATGATGAACACTCGCTTTACACGTTAAGTTAGCCGGGAGTTAGCCAAACCCACCATATGTACGTACGTACGTAAAGCCGTTTGCATGAGCTGTTGTCGGTTAGGTTGGGCTAACGGCAGATAAGGGGAGGAGATATAAAAATTGGGGAGCGGGACGACAGCAACATTGATGCTTGCCTGCTAGCTCGTTCCATTGCCATGCTATTATTTAGTGGAAAATTGTGTGTGTGCATCGAAGATGGTGCTTTATCTTAATTTGATCCTTGGACACACACACAGAGACACACGTTAAGCACCAGAACAGAGGCTGAAACAATGTTTCTAGGCGTATGCTGCTGTTGCTTTTGTGTTGCACCATTTAGCCATTTGTCAAAGGACCAGATTTCCCATTCTATCTCTCTATCTATCCCTGTGGTTCCCCCCATTGGAACCCCTTTGGAAGCCTTGAAAGAGGATGCATCAACAAGCAGAGGATGTGGTGGTCCTTCGCAGGATCCCGAAATATATGGCAAATATGGGAATTTTGGGAATCCTTATTTTGGATGTTTGGATTGCACATCATTTGGTTGGACCAACCAAGATTCTCTAGCTTTTTCCACACACAATTATGATTTTTGCAGTTTGTTTCTTGTTTATTGCTTTTGGCTTATTATTGCACGGATTCAATTTATGATGGCCACATTGAGGGCCATCCTGGGCGCCATCCCAGTATCCCAGTATCCCTACCCCCCACTCCCCCCAAAGATCATTAACTGATCTGATTGTGAAGCAGCTTGGAAGGCGAAAGAAACATTTTTATTTCCAGTTATTATTGCTACATGCTATGCTTTGCTATGCTATGCGGATTCTTGTTATTCTTGTTGGAAATCCGGTGTTTTCCGGTGTACTTTTTTCATTGATTCTTCGAGGTTCTGGAGGGCGGGGCCAGGGCGAGGGTGGGGCCAGAGCGGTTAGGTTGGGCGCCATGCTTTTAGAAATTTTAATAATAATTATTATTATTATCGTCATCATATTCGTCTTGGGATCTTGATTCGTCCGGACAGGATATTTGATTCGAATTTTGAATGAGATTCTTCTCCGTCTTCTTCTTCTTCCACTTTTTTCTGGCGGAAATTTTTATAAATTTTTCTTGAAACTTTCGCGCTTGAAATAATTTTCAAAAGCGATTTCAGTTTGTGGAATTTTTCTCCTTGATTTGAATCTGAGGGAACTTTCTGATTTTCAAAATTGGAAAACTATTTCGCGTTCTGCTCGTTTTTCGCCAGTAAAAGTTTGACGAAAAATTTTCATAAAAAACAGATCTACAACCGTCTACAGAAGGCGACAGACAGAATCCCCGAGATCTTTTCAAGGAAGATTCTCCAGGAAAAAAATAAAATCGATTTCACAAATTTTTTCTCTCCCGAAAGTTTCAAAACTCAATTATTCTTTTGGAATTCGTCGCTCCCGTTCGCTCCCGTTCCTGACCATTGTCCAACCGACTCCCGACAATGATGACACTCACTCTACTGCCTAACTTTATGATTTGTTTGATTTGAAAACTTTTCAGACAAACGAAAAAAATAACTGAAAATTCCAACAATCCACACTGATATCGGGATTCTGAAGATTCTGATTCACGCAGAAGAAGAAGAATCCAGGATCCAGGATTTCTTTTCTCTTCCCAAATTCTTATTCTGGTTTCTATTTTTTCATTTACTTGCATTACGGATCGATATCCATCAATATCTAGCAACAGCAGCAGCAGCAGCGGCGCCAGAATCCAGGATGTCTGCACACACACACACACACTTAATGAGCTCTCTCCCCGGAAAAGAATATCCAGGGCATATCTCTTCCTCGCTAAGCTAGCTGCTATCGATTTCGACGCCCATCCCAATGATGGCTTCCAGGTTGTAGTTAAGGGGGAAACCCGCGATCACAAGATCAATAATTTCATTCGATATATTAAAAAAAAACACACACGCACTTGCGCAGATCCACGAAAAGTTCAGGTTGCAATACCAGGTTTCATTCATTCGATTTGGTGGAAGGTACAAAAAAAGTAGCGATACTTTTTCGATACTATCGATATCAGTATAAGCAGCGATACTTTTTTCGATACTATCGATATCCGTATAAGTATCGATACTTTTTCGATACTATCGATATCAGTATAAGTAGCGGTACTTTTTCGATACTATCGATACCCGTATAAGTATCGATAGTATTCAAAAACCAGAATTTTAATGACTTTTTTTTCATCGCGCGCTCTTGATGGATCATTACAACAATAGATGCTAATAATAATAATAATAATAATAATAATAATGGTGCTGGAATGCTTTGTTCTTTGTTGTCGTTCCATTGTTTGTTCCCCGTTTTGGTATCATCCATTCTCTATGATGATCCATTATTATGATTATGATGATGAGGAGGAGGAGGATGAGGATCATCATCATCAACAGCCACGCACTTGAATTTGCTTATTGTTCTTTTATTTTTTGTTTTTTGTTTTTTGTTTTGTTCCTGGAACAAAATACAATATTGTTTTTTTTAATGTAATTATTGCCATTTAATTAAGAGCATATTCCAAGGGCGTGATCTAGATGGGCGTGATTCTGGCATTGTTCCACACTATTCAACCTCTCTCCTCTGGTTTTCCTTCCACCCGAGTTTTTCATGTCCATGGACAGGGAAAACCTGCGATGCGAATTCCAGGATGCGTGAGCCAATTACATGGCGTTCATCCGAGGAAATTCGGGGGAAAACTGGCGCCCAGAATCTGAAGGCCAAAAAAAATAAGAGAGATTTTGTTTGGCGATTTCTTCGCCCGAATCCCGATCCAACTCAATTTAGAATTTCCGTTTTCTTCTTTTTCTTCTCCTGAAGATTCGATTCGATTGGAGATATCCAGATTCTATGCTTCGAGATTTGAAAAGCGATGGAAAAAATATTCACGAGAAAAAACTAAATTCGTTTCGTTTTTTTGCATTTCATTTTGATTTTTTTCTCTCGCTCTCTCTCGCTTTCTTGTTGGATTGTTGATTGCCATCATTTGGTTGGCTGATGCCGGGCGCGTATTTTGTGGCGCCCACCACCATATCTCTGGCTGGACCTTTGCCCCTTTCCATTCCTCTCGCTTTGGCTCTCTCGCTATCTCTTTCCATATCAATCTTACGTGTTTAGAATAAGTTGTTCAAGTCGCCAAACGAAATCCCGAAAAAAAACACACGCCGACCTTCTTCTGGTGCAAACAGCCAGACTGGTGCAAACCAATCGAATTAAACTGTTATATATAGACTACTGTTGAATGATAATAATAATAACGAAGATGAAGAGAGTGAGAAACTTTCTTCACTATTTTCGTTTTATTCTGGAACGATTCTGGAACGATTCCTTGCTGGCAAATCGATCCAAAAAGTGGGAGAGAGAGAAAAAGATTGAGATTGAGCGAGAGAAAATGAATACCATTATTGGCCACTAGTTTAACAGCACAGAATATTCCGGCGCAGATCGGTGTTGTCAGACACATTGTTTCCAGTACATGGGCACGCCCACCCCACACACCCACATTCTCTCTATTATTATTCTTGTTCTGGTTCTTTCGTGACGCCACCGCCAAACAGGGTCCTGATGCCAGACAATCAACCTTGCGGTGGTTTCAAAGCAACCACCGACAATGTCTAGTCTGGTCTGGTCTAGCCTGTCTGATCTGATTTGTCTGCGTCGTGTATTTTATTATTTTTGGCTCTAATTTTGAGCGAGAATCCAGAATCCAGGGTCCTGTATCTCTCAACATGGGTTTCAATATGGGTTCAGGATTGCCTGCCTGGCCATATTCTATGGTTGTAATTAATTAGTTTTTAATTTAAGTAGTAATTAATGAGTTTTTTTGGGTTCTCTGGTTGCTGGCGACCCGAGAACCCTGGTTTTTGGGCGCGCTGGATTTATTCATTACGATATATTGACGGTAGTAGTGGCGGTGCGGTGATGACCTACCACCATCACATGAAACCAGAATGGATACGGCCTTGTAATGATGATGATGATGCTAATAATAAATGTTTTATTCTCTCTCCCTTCCCTTCCCTTCCCTTTCCATCCGCATCCTGTTTTCCCTTTCGGGCTTGCTCGCGGAAAATCCTGGGCGTCCCTGGGCACCATGGGCGTTGCAGATATATCGATGGGCAAACAATGAAAAATTTACCAACCATCTACGAGCTAACATTACACCATAATCCATGGAATTGTGATTGTTCATTGAGAACGTTTCGTGAATGGATGCTGGAACATCGGATACCGATCACTTATTCACCAAATTGTTCACAACCAGAACGTTTGGCCGGCCATGGTTGGACGCAGTTGACGTTGGATGAATTCGCTTGTCCACCAATGGTGGTCAGCGTCGATACCGAAGTGGTCGTTTACGAAGGTAGGTGGACATTCTTTTGATTTTGCGCGCCCTCTCACGGCCGTTTCGGGCGGCTTTTATCAATCAATCAAACCGGTAGAATTATTTTATTTTATTTTTTTTTGGTGAAAACTTGGTATTATTATTATTATTATTATTATTAGTATTATTGGCTTCAACTCAAACTTTGATTGAGTTTCTTGGGCCATGAAAAAAACTGCATGATGCTCGAGCAGAGATTGCCGCCTTTAGTGAAGAACACAGCGAGAGCGAGAGTGAGCAGCGTTTGTCGGTGGCGGCGGTGGGTTCCAGCAGCAGCAGCACCATGAATTTCAATTTAGTGCGCGACCAATTCTATTAAATTGGATTTTTGCCCGGGCTGCTGCCGTTCATCACACACACACACGGGCACACAATGGCGCCTGGCGCGCGCCTCAATATCTCTCTCTACACTCACTACACTTCAATACGCTCGCCCTAAAGAATTGGAGCCACCAAGAATAAGAAGAAAAAAAAAGAAGAAAAAAAGTGAACATTGTCATCTAGCTAGCTTGCTGGCTGTTGGCGTGTGTTATCAAGAATCGATTTCTAATGAAAAACCCTCTCTCTGGGAACGCGGGAAAGTGAAAAGAAAATTTCTTCAAAAAAAAAAAAAAAGAAAATACAACAAAAAAAACATATAGAAATCGAATTTCGCGCCAAAAAAAACGAAACGAACGAAACGAAACGGAAGACTCAATATTCTTGGGCGCCCGGGCGTCTTCGTTCTTCAGGAACAGCCTGAAAATAATACTTATACTAATAATAATCATCATAATCATTACAGTGATTCGCCGTGTGTGTGTGTGTGTGCTTTCACGCTACTCCTTCGGATCATTATCATCATCATCATCTTCTTCTTCTTGCGATATTAAGATTTCAAATTGGCGTTCATCGAGACGCCGAGACGCCCTGTACGCCAAGATTCTGGCTCCAGGTACTGTGTTGTTGTTCAGGTTCGGTGGATGGATGCAAGGTGGATGCAAGAGCAATACAACAACAATAATAATAACAATAATGATAATGATGTTAATAAAAAAAACCCAACACACACTGTGTATAAGCGTTTGGCTCCTGGGCGTCATGGTGGGCGTGTCGGGCGCCTTCATAGTGCTATTATTATTGCTTTATTATCGATTAAAGATATAAAGTAAATAAAGTATTATTATTATTATTAGGTTTATCTAAGCTAGCAAAAAACGCGCGCCAAACAACAAAAAAAAATTTCTCAATTTTTTTTAATTTTATTTTCCGTTAGATAAGTAGTGCAGTGCAGCATCCTATTGAAAAGCCACGGTGTAGTGTAGGGGCAGGAGGAGCGTAAAGCAAGCAAGCAAGCATCCACAATCAAGCGCTGAACCGTAACGCGCTGGCGTTAAGCTCTACCCCTTGGTTATGCTCCGCCCCTATTTCTCGTTTATAGTTTCAATTAACCCAATCAGTGCAAAAAAGGGGATTGAGCTAACTCACTGAGACGATGAATACGTCGACTGGAGCTAAAAGCTGTAGCTTGAGCTTGAGGAGGAGCGAAGCGAAGAGAGATCAAGACTTATTACCGCCCGTGCTTGAAGAAAAAAGAAATAAAAAATAATAATAATAATCAGAAACGATTCTTTCACACATCCTTCTTAAACTCTTGACATGATTGATTGTTTATGGGCGCCATGATACACCTCTCTGGCTTCTTCTCTTTGAATTTTGAGCCATAACCAACCTATACCAATGATGATGATGATGTGTCAATATCTTCACTAGGCGCCAATGATTGGGCCTAGTCTCCGGGCTTCTTCGGGCGGGCGGATCTTGAAGCAAGCGCGATTGATGTGGTGGTTGTTGTTGTCGCCTTCGTCGTTGTCGTCTTATTCTTCTTCTCGTTCTTCTTCAAGGAATTATCCTCCATTCATGATGATGTGTATTAAACTTTTTTTTTTGCTGTTCGGCGCCCAGCAAAAAAGAAAAGAAAACTAAACTCGAAGAGATTTTACTCGCTCTTCTTTCTTTCTTTCATTCTTTCATTCAATCTCGTTCCAATTTAATTAATGAAGTATTTGTGTTCGTGTTTTGGCGTGTGTTCCACGGCGTATAACGGCGCGTATATCTCGTGTTGGTGTGTGTGTGTGTGTGCATCCAAGTGTGATTTATATGTTTTCATCAAAATTGATGAATCTTTTCTTCTTGCTTGGGTTCTGGGGGGCGTGTTTGGCGCCTACACACACACACTTTTGTGCTAAAAGCGCGCGAAATCTTTGCTTGATTGACGAGTAAGTACTTCTTCTTCTTCCAGCTTGAAGTACTTACTTGACGCCCTGGATTCTCATCCGCCCCCTTGGTTGGCCCCAGTTGTTGGTATCAGTGGCGCCAAATCTTACACACACACACACGCACTCACACCCACCAGACATGGGATTCTGTCACACCAGCACACACACGCTTAGTTTTTGAAAGAAATTGAAACCTTAAAGTTTTGTCCAGAACAGAACCAGCTTTTAGGCGTTCTTGGAGCAGTAAGAAGCTCACACACGCCCTAAACGCCCCCCACCACACAGTCTGGATTCTGGATTCTGGAACAAAACTTTTCATTTTTTTCTTCTCCTTTTTACTTGAACGATTATGATTATTATTTTCGAATGATGATGATGATGATGATGATGTTCATAATAAATACATTTTTCTCCTTCTTCTTCTTCTTCTGGCTGGTTGTTCCCAATCAAAAATTGAATGGATGGATTCTCTGGACAGTTTTCTCTTGTCCCGCTTTATTGTTCAATAATAACAATGTCGTTGTCGTCGTCTTGTTCATCATCATCATCATTCTTGTGTCTACGTCGGTCGGTCGGTCGGATGGTTGGTTGGTTCTTGTTATTAGCTTTTATTATTATTATTATCGTTGTTGTTGTTGTTTGAAATGGAGAAAAAATGAATTGAAACGAAAACGAAGAGAACAACAACAACATTACGACAAATATATAAAATTTTCAGCGATGAACTTCACGACGACGACGACGACGAAGAGAAAGAATCCCAAGCAGAATCCTTACAACCAACCAGACCAGAATGAATGAATCTTGAATAGTGCTGGTGCTGGTGGTAGAAGGCTTCTACTACTAGTAGAAGCTAATGGAGAACAATAGTTGTTTCGAGCAACAACGACGACGACGATTCTTTCGACATTTTTTTCTCCGTCTCGTTCTATCTCGCTCTCTCTCTATCTGGACAAAAGAATGGCGCCGACGACGAAGAAGAAGAATAAGAGAAAAATGCGATAATTCAATTCTCGACAATAATAACTTGAACAACAACAACAATTACAACAACAGGATTCAACAACAAGAAGAGAATCCAACAAAATGACGAACAAATTTGTCCTGAAAAACAAAATAAAATCAAAAAAAAAATGAAAATGGAAAACGAAAAATGACAAAGATTTTGCCAATTTTCGGCGGCCGCCCGAGAATTGTTTGGTTTCCGTTTGTTCATAACGGGACCAAATCGAGTTTTGAAAATCCCGATTTTGAAATCTCAGCGTTTGATTTGGATTGCAATTGTCTTCAAAGGTCATCATCATCATCTTGGCACGGTGCTACACAATGTTGGTCAAGCTTTATTTTTACTGCATCAAACGGTTCATTTGTCACTGTGCAGGGCGTTACTGGTGGTAGGCGTGGTGTTCCATTAATGTTGTTTTTAGGTTAGCCAACAATTATCCCACGCCACCACCATCATCATCATTATCATTATCGGTCAGTCGGCTGGTTGGTCAACCATTTTGGCTAATAGTTTTGAATGTTTAAACGATGTTTTTGTTGTTGTTGTTGTTGTTGTTGGAACGATTGGTCAGTGTGTCCACACAATGGTCGGTTCATTGGTCTTGGACTTGCGGCAACAACAATAACAACAACCAAAACGCCCAGCAACACACGGAAAACGATTTGTTTGTCTGCGCGATGGGCGTCCGATGCTGCTGCTGTCCACCTATCAATTTGCCTTAATTAGCTTTTCTCGGCCAGGTAAACTCTTCTCTCTCTGCTCTGCTCTGCTCTCGATGATATCCATGCGTGTGTGTTCCATGCGGATCGAGAGAATCCGTTAATGGGCCATTTGGTCGATCCCGTTACTCCCGATAAGGTTGCGGCGGCACCATTTCACCTAAATTCTCCTCACAGAACATGAATGATTGTTTCCTTCGCTTTCTCTCTCTTCTCTCTTCCCTGGTTATTTGATGGATTTCACGATTCTCCAGAAAAACCTCGCTATGGCGTCATCATCATGTGTGAGCCAATTCTGTGAGCAGATTCTGTCTTGTCCAATCAAGATCCCAACAACAACAACAACAATAGAAAAAATAGAATAACGACACAAGATTGTTGTTGTTGTTGTTCCTATTGTACCAATCAAAACAATTCAAGTGCCCGTCTGGCCAAAAAATCTTCTCCAAAAAAGAATCTTCGGCTTCCAGACCAAACGGGCGCCCAAAAAACAAGGCGCCCATCATCGATTTATGATTTGTGCGGCGGTGGTGGCGGTGGTCAGCTTAGCTTAGCTTATTTGGCTTGGGCCAGACAGCTCGGCGGCGCCATCGACCAATCTTATTCAGATTAATCGACAGACAATCGACAACACGCTTGGACAACTTGAAAGTTGGCCCAACGCCTGGCCTGGCTGCCTGGCAGCGGAAATTGGGAGCCGATCATATTCGTTTTTTTTTGTTTTTTTGGTGTGTTTGTGTCGAACGTTTGTTCATTTTTTTTCTCTCTTCTCGGTTTCTTCGGATCTTCTTGAGTTTCAGGATTCTTCCACTGGCTGGCTGGATGACAGGAGCTTCATTTCATTGGTTAATAAATAAATACCCGAAAAAACCAAAATACAAACTGACAGCACTCACCCACTCGCACTGACACACCCACACACACCAACATACTGACGCACAAAGACGCCAGAATCTTCATCATCATCATCTTCTTCTTCTTCTTCATCGTCGTGGTAAAACAATACCGTTTCGATGTTCTGGTTGGCGCCAGTAATCAGTAAGAATTAGTGTTTCCAGTGGTTTGCTGGTTGGCCAAAAGTAAATTGACTTTTCACCATACAACGGGATAGAATTTCCGCCATTGCCAACATTATTTTTTTTGTTTTGTTTCGTTGTTTTTTCTCGGGTGCCATTGCGCCACTAATTATAGCCATAAGATATGTCTCTCGCTCTCTCTGGCTGGCGCCGAGGTGGCCATTGTCGCCATTGTTCCACCAGCAGCAGCGTCCACTTGATTCAATTCACTTTCAGACTCTCTCTCTCTCTCTCTCTCTCGGATTCTCCCAAATAAGGTCTTTGGCTAAATTATGATGAAGCCAAACGACAATAACGATAATGGTGGTGGTGGTGGAACAATAACAAAAACAATGATGATGATGACAACAACACCAACAACCGAGCGAGAGAGCGAGCCACCGACCAAAAATCATAATTAATAAATGGCGCCCATAACCACCATCATCAACATCAACATCATCATAATAACTTCTTCGCCATCCACCAACATCATTGATTGGTTTTTCGGGTTTAGCGCGCTACACAACCTTGATTTGCTTGACTTTGGCGAAAGATGGCGCTGTATTTCAATTTTTTCATATTTCCGTACTTTCCGGATCCGGATCCGCCTCGCGAACAAAAGAGCTATTCATAGACAACGGACAACAAAACAAAAACCAATGGGATTAACCCATTTTGGCCAAGGATGGGTATGGGGACATTCAGATCTCATCACCGGAATTAGTTGGGAATTCGGTAGCAAACAAAAGGGAGAGAAAACAAACGGTTGTCACCCCTGGTCGGTTCGATAAGTTTGCTGAATGTTGCGGAAATTGTGTGTGTGTGGGTGTGTATGTGTGTGTGTATTTATAAATATCATTTTCGGGCGCCATGGCCGGGTGTGTGCGTGAATCCAAGATGGAAAATGAACCCAAAGAATCAATGCTGCTTCTGGTGGGTGTATGTGTGGATGTGTAATATTAATGCGTCCATATTCCGTTGTCTCGTAACTTCTGCAAACGTCGTCGGGATCCAAAGAATCCTCTCTCTGGTCCGGGCGTGTGTGTGTGTGTGTGCCAAGAGTAAATAATCACAATTATCGATTATTAATCGTCACAACTATGCGATACCATGGTACTATGTGGTGCCTATGCTGACGATGGCAAGAATTTTGTTTTGTTTTTTTCCGTTTTTTTGTTTTTCGTTTCTCATTTTGGCGCCCATTTCTCGCTCATTGTTGTTGTTGATGTTGGTGTTGGGCGCGTTAATACCCGGACCATTCGATAATAGCATCGCGAGATGAGGCCCGGAATCCCGAGCAGCCTGCCGGACACGAGAAACAAGAAAAAACCCGAGAAAAGGGAGAGAGTGAGACCCTAGGATATACATGGTTCAAAGCCGATGTATTAACGCGGCCCCGCTCTCTCTATACACTTCGGGTCTTTTTCGGGTCTATTCGGGTTTATTTGGCCGTGCGGATTCTGCTGCTGCCCGGTTTCCAAAAAAAGGAATTTTTCAGACAAAATGGATATAAAAACAGTCAACCAGAGCGAGAGAGAGAAAACAAAAATAATGTCTGCATTGGCTCCATCCTCGATGTGATCAAGAATCCTGACGCCAAACTAGTGCCAAACGAACGCCAAAAAGAATCGATAGAATTTTGCTTGCTGGCTCTCGCTCTCCAAAGAATATTCTCCTTTTTTCTGGCGTTTCCATTCGACGAGAGAGAGAGAGAGAGAGAGAGAGAGAGAGAGAGAGAGAGAGAGAGAGAGAGAGAGAGAGAGAGAGAGAAAGGGCACATTCTGCTTTTTTCGTTTTTCGTTTTGGATTTTCGTTTGGCGCCAAAATGGTCGGAAAATATTCCTTCACTCTCACTCCTTCTCTCAATTCTTCTCTCTATTCTTCCTTTTCATGTTTTGGGGATTCAGGCCGGCGAAGCCGAGAAAATCCAATCAAAAAAAAAAGAGCAAAAACAACAACAAAAAACATAACAAAACAAGAACGAGAATCAAAGAAGAAGAAGAAAGAAAAGAATATTGGCTCGTAGAATATTCACCGACACACACTTGCACACAATTTTCGGCTGTTTTGCTTTAAATTGTTGTTGTTTTTGTTGTTGTTGTTTTTTGGCGGGAAAACCATCCGCCCTTGAACCACCCGGCCCCTGAAAAAGCAAGAAAAACGAATGCCTAAAACGAATCAAGATGTTTAATGGACTATACAAACACACACAAACGCGCACACACCCACCCAACCACCCAACCACGCCCATACACTCAAGCATTCAAGGATGGAGCTTTTATCCCGGGCAAATCCAAGCATATCCCCCTCTCGGTGTTTTTTTGTTGGCGGGGGATTTTCCAAAATACAATTGAATTATTTATTTGGTGTTCAGTGTTCAGTGCCCGGGTTCCTCGGGTTCCACGGGATTCTATGGGACGCAGGAATTTTCACTATGATTCTGACGGAATATTCACCCAGGAATGGTGTGCATGCCCCCAGGATTCTAACGGGATCCAGCCAGGAATCTTGGATCCGTAATTACGCAAGAATTTCATCATGATGATGATGATGATGAGGATTCCGCACGCGCATTTTTCTTTTTCTTCTTTTTGAATTTTGAATTTGGCGCCACAAAATGGATGTATTGTTCCCCGCCTCCCTCATAATGGTATTGTCGACAAACAAACAAACCAAACCGAACCAAACCGAAAAATGATCGACGATTGTTTCACATCCAGTGTTTCGGAACACTCAACTCTTGTGTTGCTCAATTTTGCATGGCAATCATCATCGAAACGAGGACGACGATGATGATGATCATCACCATCATGGATTCTTTTGTTGTTCCAAATATGGTTTTTTTCAAGCGAGATGAACACAAAAAAATGATGGCAGGTCGTCTACTAAAAGAAAGAGACGAGAAGACGCCTGGATTCTGGAAACTTCAATTTTTTTTGAAAAAGTGTACATTCTGGCGTTGATGTGATGGGTTTCTCTCTCTCTCTCTCTCTCTCTCTCCGCTCTTTTGTTTGTTGGCTTTTTGTTTGGCCCGTTTGGTTTCGAGGTTCTGTTGGATCGTTTGTTTGTTTTTGAATAAGTGTCGACAAGACACCCCCGCCACACCCACCCACAGCCATTGAACAACAACAACCAACGAAAAAAAAACCAATAGACCGAACAAATAACCCCCGACCAATCCCCGACGAAAAAAGACAAGCAAGAATATTATTATTATTATTGTTATTTAACCCTCAAACACCATTTGGGCCAACATTTTCGATGACATGTTTGCCCAAAAATGCATGTTGTTGTGTGCGGTGGTGCTGCTCTTGTGGCCCATCTTGTTGAAATCTATGGCTGGCTGGCTGGCTGATGTTTGTTCGACGACCACAACGATCAATAGGTGTTGATGATGATGGTGATGGAGAACCCGAATAGAATAGAATTAGAAGAGTTGAAGGATTCCGGGTGTGTATGTGTGGTTAGGCGAGAATCCTTGAATCCACCCACACACCCGCACTCACACATTGAGAATCCAGCTCATTTCAGCACACAAAAAACCCCTTAATAATAATGATAATATTTGATTTTTTCTGTAGAATCCAGAATCCAGAATCGAGAGCATCTTCTTCTTCTTCTCTTTCTTCTGCTTTAGCTTGTTCTACAGATTTTTATGAAATAATTAAATTAGTTCATCATCCTGAAAAAAAGTTGCTCGCTTTGCTTTGTGTGTGCGAGAGAGAGAAAGCTAGTTCCGGAATTGGCTATGTGATGAACCTAGAAGGTTCTTTTTTGGGATTCTCTCTCTCTCTCTCTTGGATTCTCTAGGATTCTCCTCTTTTTGGCCAAGAGGGCAAATATAAATGATAATGCTCATGAATAAATTCATATTTTCCATTTACGTCCCTGCCTGCCGCCGCCGCTGCCGCCATCATCATCATCATTCTGGTCGCCTAATACAAATATCCAATATGTCTGGTTGTGTGTGAGTGTGTGGACCGCGATCCAGGATCGATGTCCTCTCATATTGATTCTGGTTGACTTTGGAAAGCTTTGGCGCCCGAGAAGAGCAAAAGTCCCTCTCTCTGGCTTTGGCTCTCACTGTATGTCCCAAAAATTTTTTTTTCATGTTTGATTGAGTTATTGGATTTTTATTTCGCCTCTCAACATCATCTTTTGGAATGGTGTGTTTTTTATACCGTTAATCAATTCAATTCAATGATTATCCACGAGCCGCATCAGCAGCGGCTCGGGCGGCTAATTTTAAAACGATGGCCATCGTGTTTGCAGGCAACAGGGGCGAGCAACCTTTTTGCAGTGAACGAGCCTTTTTCAATTTTTTAAAAAAAATGGGCTGGCCGCACACATTTATGAACAGGAGAACAGAAATAGCGTCCTCCTCTTCCACTATTTATAGTATGCCTCGTCATCAGTTCACTTACATCTTCTGATATAGTTGGTCAGCCTTTTTCCCTTCTTCTACTGTTTACAGTGTGTCTCGTCATCGATTCGAGTCATCACATTAGTACCTATCACAGAGAGACACACTTACAGCTTCTAGAATAGTTGGTCTGCCTTTTTTCCTTCTTCTACTGTTTACAGTGTGTCTCGTCATCGGTTCGAGTCATCACATTCGCACCAATAACAGAGAGACACACTTACAGCTTCTAAAATAGTTGGTCAGCCTTTTTCTCTTCTTCTACTGTTCTTAGTGCGCCTCGTCATCGCTTCAAGTCATCACAGAGATACGCGCTTACAGCTTCTATAATAGTTGGTCAGCCTTTTTCTCTTCTTCTACTGTTTATAGTGTGTCTCGTCATCGGTTCAAGTCACCGCACTGAACCAATCACAGAGAGACACACTTACAGCTTCTAAAATAGTTGGTCTGCCTTTTTCCCTTCTTCTTGTACTGTTTATAGTGCGTCTCGTCATCTGCACATATCACCACACTGAACCACACTCAGAAGGAGGAATACAGCTTCTTCTACTGTTCAAAGCGTGTGTCTCGTCTGCGGTTGTTATAGACGTCAAACATGCACAGATTGCGCTTAGTGGGCGGCACCAAAAATGTTTGATGGGCCGCCGGTTGCTTAACCCTGCGCAGGCAATGATCAAAGAAGCAGAAATTTCATGAAATCGAATTTTTTCTTCGGTTCTCTCGTTTTTTTTTTGAAAATGAAAATGGCGCGAAAATCAACAGCAACAACAAAAACAAAATGTCTTGTTAATAAACAGTGATCTGGGATTGGATTTGATTGGATCCGGGAGAATCTGCGGATGGCGCGCGTATAATAAAATGATTACATGAAATGAAGCCTGCTGAATGAAGATGTTGAAATGTAAAAACTTTTTAGATGGTTTTTTTTTGGCAACAAAATGATTTTCAGGACAACAACAATAAATATTGTGTCAAAAAGTTGGATGACCACCGACCAGAAACTGGTGGGTGTGTATGGGGGTGTGTGGTTGTGGCTCAGTGCCTAGGCAGTCCAAATGAGCCGAAAAAAACCGAGAATCTCCGGATGATGATGATCATAATGATCATCTTCATCAATCCAGAAAAAAAATGGTCCCGGGATTCTGGTATTCTTACTTCTCCTCCTCCCGGTTGTCAACTTCATCATTTATGGATGGTTGAACGACACGGAATGGACCGATTTGAGGGTTGACAAGATGATTCTTCGGAATCCGCAAGCAGTTTAGCAAGCAAACTCACCAACCAACCAACCAAACGTTTTTAAGCTTGTAATGAGCTTAATGAATATTTAAACACAACTTTAGTCTTAAAGACTACACATCTAAAATGCTCACGCCCATCGCCATCCTCCGCCCCTACACGCCCACCTCCAGTATGAGCATCATGAGCGCACCAACCGCACCGACTCAATTGCTATAAGCATTTTAGGCTTGATTTTGGGCTGACAGCAAAAAAACAAAATAATAATAATAAAGAACAATGGTCAGCGGATTCCAGAAGGCGGATCCAAGGCGATAGCAACGACAAGGCCCGGGCGAAGGGTAAACGACTCGGAATCTCCAGAGATTCTCGTAGAGGGAGAGAGAGAGAGAACGAGGGAGCGATGATACAAGAATGTGATACACGGTGTGTGCGTGATTTAATTAGAGAGCATTCATACGCTTTGATTAACCCACCCGCACACACCGAATAGCACTAATTATTCAAATTTTTTTCTGTTGTCCCGCTCTAACCATAACATCCATGTACATGTCGCATGTCGTTTTGGATTCGTTTTGGCGGAAAGCCAGCAAGCGAGCGAGCAAGCACGAACATTACGGAAATTGTTTTCCCAGACCCCCAGCTAAAACGGAAACGAGAGCCACCGAGTCAGATGTGGTGTCAGTACTTTTAGGCTAGATGGCTGGACACATGAGGCGGGCGCCATTGGCCGTTTTTTGTTCGAAATTGTCGTGGCGCCAATCATCATCATCGTTTTAGCAATGATGTTTTCGGTGTCCACTGTGGTGTGTGCGTGTGTGTGTGTGGGTGTGTGTGTGTGTGTGTCGAGCACTTCGCATAATTTTCTCTGCGGCCAATAACGACAACAACAACAACCAGAAGAGGAAGAACTAGAACTAGAATTGGATGGCGGCCACCAGAAATGATTTTATTTTGTTCGAAAACTAGCACCACACTACCAGTAACAGTACCAGTGCACTAGGAAAATGATTCTGGCAGTCATTTAACTTTAATGACACCGAACCGTGTAGGATGATGTAGAATGATGATGATGATGATGGTGGCAATTTAGAAGCATTTGGATGATGTACCGATGGCTGAGATGAGATGATTGATATTATTAAGTTTACGACGACGACCACGACGATGAACAGTGGACAGAATATGGTTTGAAGTGTGAACCATCGTTGTTGGCCAACCAAAAAGGAACTATTCTTTGGTTGGCCAGCTTGCATTTTACAGAATTTTCATTCGTATTCGTTCCAAATTTCATCCTCCTCCTCCTCATCATCATCATAATCATCTCGCCTCTCTCTCTCTCTCTAGTTGGCTCAATGGGATTCTTCTTTAAATTCTGGAACAAATCACATGGCTTGGCTTGGCGAGAATTTGGCCACAAGCAACTCTTGTTTGCAAGTGCGTGTGTTGGGTTGGATTTGATCAATAATTTCAGAAGAATTATGATGATGATGATGATTATAACTACCATCGTTAGTATTTATGATGATGATGATTATGATGATTATTAAATTTAAAGAGATTTAAAATAAGTGAAGTGAAGAACTTCGAGAAAAAATATGTCATTTTAGGCAAAGGGCTCCTAAGGGCTTGAGCCAATCAATTCATCAAAATGGTTGTTGTTGGTGGTGGTGTAATTCTTCCAGAATTGAATGATTCTAAAACTAGCGGCGGCCAAATCTCCTCCTTTGCTGCTGCTGCTGCTCCTTTTCGAAGGATTCGCTTAGGATTCCCGGAACAATAAAAAAACGCCTCCTTTGATAACCAAATGCTGGTAATCAACACAGTGGAAAACCCAAAATCGTTTCCATCGTATCATTGTATCGTGGTATCTTGGGTTTCGGTGGTGGTGGTGGTGGTTTCCGAATTTGAATAATTTCCATTCGTGGTTGTTGTTGTTGTTGTTGTTAAACCTTTTCATTGGTGCCTGGAATTCCGAATGCTATTCGGAATTGCTGTTTTGGAACTCTCTAATTAATGTGTGTGTGGATGGGCGCCATGGTTTTTGCATCCGCAACTATTTCATTGAATTCCCGAAGCGCGCGCCAACCAAACAAAAAAACACATATCAATTAGCTGTTCATTAGTTGGTTGTTGGGGTGTTATTTATCCTCGGCACCAGAATCCGTTTTGCATACACACCCACTCCCTCCCACACACACACGCCCACAAACAAATGGAGCATTTTCGGCACAGGCAGGGATAATCACCGACAACCAGAAACAAAACAAAAGGGTTCCAGAAACCAGGGAATGGTCCCTATTTTTTTCTGTTCTTTCGTCAGGATGTTTGCCATTATCATTATTGTTGTCGTTTTGCATAATTATTATGATCATCACCATTGTCATTTCTGTTGTTTTCTTGTTCTATTGTTTTTTTATTCTGTCTCTGATTGGCTAGGCGAGAATGCATCCATTGGTTGCATAATGAAAGCAATACCAAACGTCCACATCGAATGGGAATGGAGAGGCCGTACCATCCGGAACATGTCCTTGATGACGTTCGGCCGACAAATGTATTTGATACGCGAAACGTACAGCTCGGCCGGCGTCATGATGAGCTTGTTACCGGTGGACGGTGTTACCACATCATCGTTGGATCTGGTTGATCAACAAGAACACGATCATGATCTCCGCCAACGACATGATCATGATCATGGCCACGGACATGGTGGTGAACATCCAACCGAACAGGATTCAATGCAATACTCTGCCAGCCTTGTTCAGCCGCCAGCAGCAGCCAGCGGGACCAGTGGCCGAACGCGAAGATCCGACGATCCTGGAACATCGTCGTTGGACCACCACCAGGACGAAGATAACTTGGATTCAACCTACACTCGTACAAGCACATTGTACATAATGAACGCATTGGAAAAAGATAGCGGAAGGTAAGTTTAAGTTTTAGTTCGAAGAACTTTTTCGAGGACATTTTCTTGTTGTTGATTGGCCATCAATGATGTCCAGATGTGTGCGTGGCCATATGTGTGTGGATGATGGACATTGTCCAGCAGCGGCAAAGTCTGAAAGTTTGTTGCGAGCTTAGCGTATCGTAGCGTAGCGTATCCTAGTTTGATTGATTGATCAATTGATCCGCTATAACGGAACAATTGTTGTTGACAATCGTCATGACGGACAGGCATGTGATATGTTCCAGGCCTTTTTATTTTTCGGGAACCCGCGTTTCCTGAATCATTCGCGATATTCTCAGAAAAGTCTTTGACCTCAATGATTGATCCTAGAACAGGGGCCGGCAACCTTTTGTCAATAAACGGCCCAATTCGAATTTTTGAAATATTTTTCACACGACACGACATCTCTGAACAACAGGAAAACAGAAATAGGCTCCTCCTCTTCTCCGGTTTATAGTAGGTCTCTCGTCATCAGGCCTAATCATCACAATGAACCAATCAGAGAGAGCTTCGTCTCCTGCTTAGCTCAGCTGGGCTTGGTGGGCGGCACCGAAAAAATGTTTAATGGGCGATCCATTTGCTCATCCCTGATCTGATGAATCGATACGACCGAACATTAGCAACAGGAAGGATGGCAGGATTCATTGGGCTCTATCATTGCATCGTTTGTTTCTGGCTGTCTGTCTGTCAAACATGCAGAACACTCCGGATTCAACGGAACTTCGTTGCTTGAATGGTTGGCTCCAGTTTCTAGAATCTAGATCTAGACCTAGTCTTCGCTTCGCTTAATAAATCTTCCATGCCCCCGTTTTGTATGGTTTTAAATAGAGATATAGCGCCCTGGCGCCAATGGCGTCCATCGCCAAAGGAAGCCAGAGAGCCATCAACTGAATGAATGAAAAAACAAACACAAACACACACACTCGCACACTCTAAATTTGACAATTTGTATTCCATTCACGCCCACTCTTGGCTAGGCTGGCTCTTTCTTATTGATTCTTCTTATTCTTACTTTTCTTTTTTTATTTTTCGTTTCGTTTTAATTAATTCGTTCTCAATGCGACAATGGCAATGACAGCAGCATCAGCCCAAGTGACAGGGGCCCATTTCCGTCCTGAAGGGGTTAATCGTGCGCGTGTGGCGCCATATCGCGGTAGCAACGGAAGCTTCCAGCTAGGGCAGATGACGCCCAGCAAAACAATCAATGATGATGTTGTTGTTGTTGTTGATCTGTCGGCCAAGGTCTTCTGGCTGTTGTTGTTGTTGGATTTCCTGTTTTTCGCTGGATCGTTGAATCGAATGAATTTTTAAGCGCTTCCTTATTTCGGGCGCCATACGCCCCATAGATCTAAAGTTAGAGTACGCTAGACACGCTCATTTCTAATTATTATTAATATTTCATAACCATTCTTGGCTGTGGTCGCGGCCCAAAAGGGTTGACAACAACAACAACAACAATCATCATCATCATTATCCAAATGATTAATTGATGAGAGACAAAACATATCCTAACCTCACTGACATGGTAACCACTTATGGAAACAGGCTATTAATTTTGGTTTGCATAATTTTTCTCCACATCGCCTCGTTGGTTAACCTAACCGCGGACTAATCTTGAGGACTTCTTGTGTGATTCCTGGAACTAACTAACTAACTAACTAGACTAGACTAGTAGTTAAGTCAAGTTAACTTGACCTCAAAATAGAGCTAGAAATTGGACCAAACAGACCACCACTGTTTGTGTGTGATGTTTTCAATAGGAAAATAATAATGTTTATGATGATGATGATGATGATTGTTGCCATTGTTGTTGTTGTGGCGCCATTGTATTCTTGGTGAATGGTTATTGTTGTTGTTGTTGTTCGTGGATTCCTAAGAATGATGGTGGTGGTGGTGGACAATGGTCAAACACGATCGAACCCAATTACATTTGCTGCCTCCATTCCGGGTATTGGGCGTCCCAATTGCAACAAGCCTATTTTTGTTTTGAGAATTCGGCTGGTCCGAGTCTTGGGCGCCACAATCCACGTTGACATCCTAGGATTCTGTCCGGATTTATTCTCGTTTTTCGGTCACATCCGGTTTTGATGTTCCAACGCACCGGGAACCGGTAGAGAAGATTCACAGTCATTTCATTCGCTGGCTCCGCCCGATCCAGACCGGATTGGACTGGCCTCGAGAATCTCGAAAATCTCATTCGCTTTCACTTCATCATCATCATCATCCTCTTCTTCTTCTTATTGGTGTAGGATTCAAAAGGCGCCAGGATACACACACACACACGCATTCTCATTTAGGGAACACGAGAGAGGGAGCACGATCAACTAGAACCAACCAAAAGTATGATAATAATTAATCATAAATTTAATTTCGACCATTGACAACCAAGAATAACAACAACGGCGAGAACAAGAACCAGAACAACGACCAGAACAACAACAACAAGCAGAACAACTAGAACAACAAGCAAAACTCAGTTCATTTTGGTTCGGTTCGTTTTTTTTTTTTCATCATTCTGATGATGTTCATTCGGACCACGGTCATCATCATCATCATCAACATCCACATTCTCCTGGATCTTTCAATGATCAATGGTCAGAAAAATAAATAAGTTCAACGCCCCCACCCTACAGAGAGCCCGCCCTACGCGTCCAGCCCTTGGAACAACGAGGATGATGATGATGATGATAACACCCTTCCCCCCCCAATGTTTTGATCCAGGCGTAAGAATCCCGTGTGTGTGCGTGTGTGTGAGAGAGCAAAATAAAATGATCAATCACCATCATCATGAGCGCTGGCTGGCCATTGCCTCTATTTTTTTGTTATTTGGTTTGTTTGTCTCGGAACCAACTAATTGACATTTCCCAGATGTGCGTGGTGATTCGCTCTCTCTGTTGTCTCGGGTTCTCGCTGGTTCCACCATCCGCACCGGGAACCTTCGCCCGGGCCGGTTTAGCTTGGCTGTAGAATTTGGCTTTGGCAACGGAGCGCATCAAAACCGGGTTTTTCCCGCTTGATGATGATCGGATCCGACCGGTGTTTGGATCCAAAGTTTTAGAATAACTTATGGCGCCCACTACGCCCAATCGGATACCGCCGTTATTATTTGTCGCTTTGGGTGATCATCATCGTTAGGATTCGTGATGCGAGAGCATCATCAGGACAATCCACTTTGCTGCTCGTCGACGACCATCATCACCATCACTTGGCAAAGATAATGGACCTTGATTATTCCATATTCATCCACCAAAAAAAATGAAATTGTGGCAGCTGTTGTGCACCGTAAATGATCCTCGTTTTACTTCGTTAAGTGTGTGGTGTGGTACGGTTTCTGGAACAACAACTTTGAATCCATTTTGGTTGTTGTTGTTCCAGAATAAGGGAAGAGAAGAGAATCCACCTTGCCACCTTAATTGCCTAGTCTAGGTCCTGGAACCATTGTATCTTTGGCGCTACCTGGTCCTAGGTGGTAGTTATGTAACTAATTATGATTAATGTTAATGGCCTGGCTTATATGACCACCAGGTATAGGTAAACGTGAATCCTTCCGATCCCAAACCCCCTCGCATACAGGCTACACAGGATTTATGGCCATTTTTTGAAGCCCTTCCATAACTAGTGGCGCCATCTGCCATCCATAATAACAAAGCCATTAGGACTCGTATTATGTGAACGGGACTTGGGACGGCCCGCCTTCCTTCCTTGAAGCTCATCTTGGCCACGCCCCCCGATAAATATCCATATTGATCCATCATTGATCCTTGATGCTTTGATGATTGAAACAAATATGATGATGATGATTGAATGCACACCATTGACATTTTCTTGTTTTGGTCTGGGGATTCTATGTGTGTGTGTATGTGTGTGTGCGAGCACCCGTACAGAATTGAAGATCCAATTGTTGTAGTGGCATATTGGGGGAGGGGTGGAGGGAATCCCTTCGATCCAAGATCCTTCGATCGAAGAGATCGTGAACAAATTTCAGAATTTGAATTCTTCCCGTGCGTGTATGTGGATGTGGGTGGGGCGTTGTTTCTCGTTGGTAGGCGTGTGCGGGAGCTTGTGTGCTTCAGTGTGATTGGATTTAAACCATAGAGGGGAAGGGGTGAAACAAACAAACAGGAAATGAAACCAAAAGTTTTCGAAAAGCAAACACACACACACCACAACCGCCGAACAGACTGAATTCTGGAAAAAATTTGGAATAGTGGCTCGGGCACCAGCCAGAATAATTTATATTTGCCTTTAGCACAATAATAATAATAATATTCGAAAGCTAGCAACCAACCACACACTATCAATTGTGTGCATTGAATCCCATATCCTATTTCATTTGTGTTTGTATATGTATTTATGGATGGGGATCACAATGATGATTCTAAATGATTCGTTGCGGTTGTGGTGGTGGCGGTGGTAGCAGGAGGATATTGCTGCTAGTTTTAGAATCAAAGATGAGCAAGTCTCATGACGATGATGATCATCATGATCCTTTCCCCCATCCCGGTTGATCTTGGTTTGAATTCCCAATGAGTTTTGCGCCAAAAGATCTTCATCTTCATCATCATCCTGATCCTGATCATTGTGGTCCAATCTTTTTTGTTGGTTTGGTTGTACGATCTTCTGGTACGATTCGAAAAGTAGTGGCGTGTGTGTGGGTGTGGGTTGAACATTGGCGGGAAACAAAAAGTTTTTGGAAAGTGCAAATATTCACGATTCACGATCTCAAAAAAAAATTCGCGTTTTTCGGCCTCGCTTCCGTTCATGTTTGCTCTCCTTTCATCGGAATGAATGAATTCCAAAGAGAAAACCGAAAAGTGTTCAATCATTTTGCCGGAGAGCGAGAATCCAGAATCCAGAATCCAGAATTTAGAATCCAGAAATGTTTCAGAAACGCAACTCTGGTGCAGACCAATTCACAAGCTCCTGGTTTGCGTGTGTGTGTGTGTGTTTGAATGGCAGAATCCGCCAGTAAAAGTTGTCGATCATCCTGAATCTCGATCGTTCCACGATGGAGATTCTGGTGCTGACGGTGTGGTGTGGTGGTTCTTGTTGTTTGGCGCCCTACCAAAAGAATCTTTTCGCACACGACTAGTAGTGGCAATAATAAATAGCATTATAGTGATGAATTCGATATTGTATTCAGAATTTTGTTCCACGCCCCTTTAGTGCCCCGTCCAGGGCGTGTACGATTGGATTTTTCAGGATTTTTTTTTTGGATTTTGTGGAAAACAAAACACGCCACTTTTCGTTCGCCCGAAAAGCGTGCTAAAGCGAAGAGTGTGTTTCCCCTGTTTATTTGGATGGATTCGGTGTATTCGAAGCTTTTGGCCGAGCAATAGGAGAGCTAAATGATAAAGTTTTGCTCGATTGTTTCGATTCTTTTGTTCCAAGATTATTTCAGGTTTCAGTGTTTTGTTTTGTTTTGTTTTTTTGGGAAAATTCGGATAATTGATAAAAATTGTTTGCCAATTGTTCCATGAAAAAAAGAATCCAAGTTGAATCCAGAATCCAGAATCGTGGACAAGCTCGAAAAAGCTTGTTGAAACGAGACAAAATCTGAACGATTTTAGGTTTTAAAAACAATCCACAAATACAGTGACGCCCAACCAGAGCGTTTCCGAGTTCCTATAATGCAAGCGGGCTTCTAAGCACAATCCCTACAATTTCTCCGCTCTTCAAATTGAACTGCCTCTCGTATAGAAATCAATGGTGGAAGTTATGACGACGTCTTCGATGACACACGCTTTGGGAGGCCTATAATAAACGCGCATAACAGTAATCTCACGTTCATTTTTAGCCAATTACAACCACATTTCTTTCATACAGTAGCAGCAATAACAGCATACTATTCGAACCAGATGTATTGTGATTGGTCAATTTGACATCACCACTCATAACGGACTTGGGCCAGAAGGAGGAGCTTACGTTCTCAATCATCCTATAGCTTTAGCTTTATTTGGCGACATCTGTACGTAGGATTAGGAGGTATCCTTGTTTGCTGGGGCATATCCTCGAGATCGAGGACCGGAAAAGGGGTTGAGGAACGCTGATTTTTGGCCAAAAGCCCCAGCACAAAATCATCAAACTGAATGAACCAAAAAAAAGATTGCAAAACCAGATTTTGGTTCGCTCCAACAACAACAACAATAACAACAAGAATCATTATGACTGCACACAAGCACACGGTTGCTGCCAATACACAATTTAAACAGAATTTCAATTTTTTTCGTCGCGCTGCTTGCTTTTGTTTGATAATGTTTCCAGATTTTAGTTGATTTGATTTGATTTGATTTGATTTAATTTAATTTAATGAATGAAATCAAATTAAATCAAACAATTGAATCCAGCGAAAAACAATACTTTCCAACACAGTTTCGCGGAAATCGTAGTCGTTTAGGCTTGTAGGCGTTGTCACCGAGGCGTGTTCCGGTCAACTATCAGTTGTTAGCAAGTCAAATTGTGGGTGTGGTGTGTGTAATATGGCCGAATCTTTTTGCCAATATCCGTCAGATTTCGGTTGCAAATGAAGTTCGCTGTTCGCTAGGCCTGTTTGTTCCATTTTTTCCGGATTCTTTTGTTCCAGTTGAAACGCGGATTCCCCTTGGTCCATGAATCAAACATACCAATTCTTGGATTCTTGGATTTCTCTCTCTCGCCCTCCACTTTTCTTGGTACAAGTGTGCGTGTGTGATTGATGTGGTGCTGATTTATCAAATGGGCGCCATATTCTGTCGGTGTATTCTTGTTGAGAGGTCAATCTCTTGCTCGCTCTCTGCCTATATTTGCAATAATAATCTCAATGTCCGGCATTGGGCCGCCAATAAGAATAAGCAAAACAAAATAAGAAAAATGAATGAATGAAACTTTCTCTCGAAATCTCAAAGCAAAGTTGGTATGGGGCGTCGCTGGGGGAGGGGTCGGAGGCGGAATACAAGATGGCCCATCCCCCTCCCCCTCTCTTTCCCTTAAATAAACACTTGGATCCCATTCGTTGGGTGGGTTCGATGGATTCGATGGATAGATGCCCAATGGGGCTGGATCCATAAAAGCTGGAACTTCAAAAACTTTGCCAAAATAATAATAATCATGATAATCAGCTTATCATTGAAGAATATATCGTCATATTGATCTTCAAGGCCCTAGGTGAAGGTTCTGTATTCTTGCTTCTTGCTGTTCTTTGATCCAATTCTTCCATGACACTTGATATTCTTGTTGTATTGTTTTCCAAAGTTCTCGTTGTCGTTGTCGTTCAAGAGTGTGTTTTCGAACGCGCCTTGTCGGGCTGGTCAAGTTTCTTCTTTTGGTCGGGGCTAAATCGAATTATAAAACGGAACTCTGTTCCAGGATTGGTGGTCGTTGTTGTCACCATTGTTATCACACATCATTCCTATGGAACCCTGGGATCGAATGGCTCGTTCCCTGGGCCCATCAGGATCCCAACCGAAGATGGAAACACAAAAAATTAACACATCGCGCCCGGATTCTTATTCTTATTTTTTCCATGTTGGATTCAAATTAATAATAATTTTATTTTTTCTGGTGCTCTTCACTCTACTCCATTATTCTTATTATTATTCTAGTTGTTGTTGTCGCTATTAGCATTTCGATAAATATTTAAAAAAAACTACTGCCTGCCACTAGTTTTAGAAGCTTTGCGAACCAACCAAACTAAAAAATTATTCTCTGCGAATAATTGTGTGTTGTGTCGGTGTATTGTGTGTGTGTGTGTGTGGCTGCTCTTCAAATTCTGTTATTCTTTCTCTCTTCTCCCCTTCCCGCCCCCTCCGCACCTACCGCTGGGTTGACAAGTTTCCATTCTATTCTCTTTTTGTTATCCGGTTATTTATGTTGTTTCGTGCATGTTTGTGTGTGCGTTCCAGATAATGATGTTGACAAGACCGAAAAGAGTGAGAGATGGGCCCTGGTTCACCACCACCAACCCGGTCCAAGTCATTACCAAATGGCGTACAAATTTTTCTCGAGCCATTTGTGAAGACTCGAAAATGAGGCCCTAAAATGGAATACTACTACTAGTTTTCGAATGCCAATGGTCTGGGGTTTGGGAGGTGGGGGAGGCAGTAGAGTAGAGTAGTGACAATCTCCACCACCACAGAGAGAATGCATCCGGGAAAGGACGCCCCCTCGAGAAAAGTAGCAACCAAACCAAAACAGAAAAAAAATAACTTGAATTCAAAAAATATTCAAATTATTCTTTAAGAATATTATTACTATTATTACATAATAGAATGACATTTTTTAATAATAATATTTGGCGTGGGCGTAAGTGGGTTGGTGGTTGAGCGGGAGGGCGGTCGGGCAGCCACATTTCGAATCAATTTCCTTAAAATCCAAGGCATCTTGAGGCCGCGTTCGAAAAGTAGTGGCAATTTTCTGGCAAACCATTGGCCATATTATTCTCGGTCATCTGGTTTGCATCAAAAATCCTGGCTCCAATCTGGTTGATCTTAATTCTTGTCGCTGTTCTTCTTCTTCTTCATTCCCGCCCCTTTTCCCCTTCGGTTAACAGTTATGCGTGCATCGGTTATAATAAAGCCGGAACGGTTTCGGCCAACGTAACATTGACCGTTCTGAGAAGATTGGAGGTACAGGCTGCGGCCTATTCTGGCCAAGAGGTGGCCGGCATCGTGATCGGAGCATTGGTGATCTTCGTCCTATTATTGATCGTTATTTTTTCGTTGGTATTGCGGTCCCGAAAACATTTCCATTTCCTACCGTTTCATCATCGTTCGACGAATTCTTCCCTCAATAACAACCAGAATAGTGGTAACAATAGGCAATCCACCAACAACAGTAACAACGACAACCAGACTGCATTTGGCTCAACAATGATGACCAATGATGCCCATCATAATCATCATAATCATAATCATTCCAATGGATCGAATGGTCGTATTCCCAATGGACATATTCAAACATTGACGAATGTTGTTAAACATAATAATGCCAATAATGGTGGCAAAATACCGAACGGTACATTGAGATGTTCGATGAGCAGCTCAAGTGAAACAACAACAACAACACAGGCTACTAATAAAAGTTCCAATTTGATGGTGGTGTCTTTGGATGATTCGAAAATGAGTGGCAGCAACCACCCTTTGGCCACCACCACCACCATCACCACCACCGCTACCAACAGCAATAACAATGGTAGCAGCAATCAACAATGCCAACCACAGCATTTTGTGATGATGGACAATAATAATCAAATTATTCCTAACCATGTCGATATTACAAATGGTGGTGATGATGTTAATAATTCCAAGAATAAGATGAACATCATAAACAATCATCTGATTGAACAAATCGAACTTTCTGACTATTCAACGGTTAACGATAATTTATGTTCCAATGCTATGCAGCCGATCCTGGATCGAGGCCATCATATCAAACCACTGAACTACCAAAGAATGGTAGTCGGATCCGGTGGTGGAGTCATGAACTCCAAAAATGAACGGATATCACCAATATCCATGGCTTCTGTACAATCATCATCATCATCATCGTTGGCCAACAAATATCAAGACTTGAACCAGCAATATCGTTTTAGCAACGGAAGTCCTGTTTATCAAATAGTGGATGGCCATCAACAACATCATCCACATCATCATCAGTACAGCCCCAGTGATAGAATGCTGATCAACAAGAGTCCATCGTCGGGTGCCACCGGTGTGCCACCGTCGATGGTCTTGTATAACCACCAGCACCATCATCTTCATCAGCAGCTCCGACAACCCCATCATGTCAAGAATGCTGTTTTGGATCACCACAATGGTCCAGCACAACATTACTCTCCGATCGATGATGAATCAATCATCTCTTCGTCCGCTTATGATTATGTAAGACCACCGATGATGATGATGGTGCAGCCAAACCCGGAATCATCATATTTCCACCACAACAATATCAACCACAACCACAACCAAAACCACCACCACCACCATCATCAGCCAAGAAATGTAATGACCAATTCTTGTTCAACAACTTCTGCATCTTCGATGATGATGATCGTAGAGCTTCAAAATCGTTTGGCTGCTGGAACAGCTGCCGCCGGAACCATCGGAACAGTTACCTGTTCAATGAAGCGTGATATAATAATGGAAACAACACCACCAACAACAGCATCATTGCAGAAGGTGGCTGCCACCACACATCCACCAATTGCGCCAAATTCGATGATGATGGAAATGAATCCAACCTCACCTCCACCATCAAGTGATCAAGTGGTTCGATTTGCCAGAACACCGCCCACTGTTTATAATTATTCAACAAGCTCTCCAACCAACAACCATGCTGCTATAATACAGCAAAAGCAATCAACCCCAACCAATCCGTTGAATCGTTTAAGAACTAATGGCGCCAATCCAATCGTTGCCCGAGATTCACCTGATGAAGGTCTGGGCGAGGAAGCTGATTGATGGTTGATTATATTTTGTATTGATCTGCGATCCGGCAAGGGTTTCGATTTTAATTTTGAATTTTTTCGAATAAAATAAAATTTTCGTTTTTTGGAAAATTCAAACTTGTTCTTTATTTCGTCTCGGATTCAAAATTCGCGCCTCTTGATTAGTGTAAAATTCAAATTTGTATTGCGCAAAAAAATTATCAATAGCGACTGAGCTGCCATCTAGTGACTCTGTTTCACACTAATTGATCAAAGGTGAATGTGTGTCGACATTACGTTGCTAGATGGTCACAGCCATCTCCAATTCGAGCCATCCTTCATCTCGCGAATAAAATCGGGATATGGATACAACAAATGAGCTAAATGTATCCGAAAAATTAAATTTGAATGACCAAAAAAGAGCTCAAGCTATAAAATGTGTAAAATATAAAATTTTAGCGGTTCATATTTTCGTCATCAGATGGCAGCACTTGTGTTTAGTGCACATCGACTATTTCTACCCAGGTGGGTCGGCTATTTCCACCCGAATGGACCCACTATTTCGACCCAAGTGGGTCCGCTATTTCTACCTAAGGGGCTTCACCTCAGTGCTGTCATCTGGTGGTCAAAAAGTGCACTAGAGCCAAGTGCTGCCATCTGGTGGCCAAAATATGAACTAGAGCCAAGTGCTGCCATCTGGTGGCCAAAATATGAACTAAAGCCAAGTGCTGCCATCTGGTGGCCAAAATATGAACTACAGCCCAGTGGCTATTTCCACCCAAGTGGGTCCGCTATTTTTACCCAAGTTGGTTGGCTATTTCTACCCAAGTAGGTCCGCTATTTCTACCCAAGGGGCTTCACCTCAGTGCTGCCATCTGGTGGCCAGAATATGAACTAGAGCCAAGTGCTGCCATCTGGTGGTCAAAAAGTGCACTAAAGCCAAGTGCTGCCATCTGGTGGCCAAAATATGAACTACAGCCCAGTGGCTATTTCCACCCAAGTGGGTCCGCTATTTCTACCCAAGTGGGTCCGCTATTTTTACCCAAATGGTTCGGCTATTTCTACCCAAGGGGCTTCACCTCAGTGCTGCCATCTGGCGATGAAAATATGAGCATGACCTCAATGCAGTCATTTTGTTCAC
>JAOZJS010000355.1:0-41369 GCA_025882695.1 Amerodectes protonotaria | reverse complement strand
TTTTTCAAAAGATCAATACTTTTGCTTATAGAGGCTCTAAAGTTCTTGTGACGATTCGTCACAACGTGGTCCTCCACGTTACAAAAAAACGTGGTCCTCCAACGGTTAATTATATTTAGTAGTATGAATATAATAATTTCGGGAAAACCTGCCATTGATTTGAGAAAAAAAATTAAATATATTTTTGAGAAAACGTGATTGGCTCGTTCGTTTTTTCGAGGGATTCCGAAGCAAAACTAAAGGAGATAACCAATGGATTCCAGCTTCCTTGGGTGTGATTAAGTGGTTGATTAGATAATATAATATAAATAGTGTTCATTATCATCATTATTAAAATAAATGTATTCAAGAAGATCAAGAATAATCATCAACATCATCATCTATGGATCAACATTCTAATGAATTTGAATGCAACTGATTCGATTCATCGGATTTATCAAACAGTTTTTGATTCCGTTTGTGGTGAATCAATGGCAATTGTTTGGAAATTTTCATTCGGACTATTCGGGCTTCCAACAACACTACCACTACCGCCATTAACCACTGTGGTGTATTCTGGTGGTTTGTAATCCGGTAATTTGGTTGCTTCTTCATAGTTTGGCGGCGGAATATTTGATCGGCTGATGATCACTGGTGCCATTATGTTCTAAAATAAACATTAAGCTTAAGATAGGGATCACCACCACTGACAGGACATGACTTACCTGACGATCGAAATTTCCACTGGTCATTGTGATTGGAAGAATCAATTCTTTCATGTGCAGATAACGATAACATTTCCAAACAACGCACAGAAAATATGTCTTGAAAATCATGATCAAAGTTAGAATCAACAACGGTGTGGTGTTTGAAGAGTATGCCCAAACATTATTACGCATATTATCAAAATCGGCCTTATTACTATCCTGGATGTCCATCATGGTTTTTGATCTGGCCACATAATAATGATAAGGATGAGTTACCGATGCGAAAAATTGTGGCAACGTGAACAGATAATCAATGAATTGTATGCCAAAAAATGGCAATATGTATCTTGGTTTAGATTTGATCACGCCATACAACAACATTGCCGAAACCAAAGCCAATAGTAAGTACATCAAAACAGAAACCAGATTGATACGATTCAATTCATCACGAACAAGACGTGCCGAGAAGTAGCTATTTGGTTGATGATCATTATTAACGAAGAAAAAGAATGTCAACAAAGCGCATAACATGGATCCAGTCTGTAAAACAAGAAGAAAAAGAATATATGGTTCAAGGTCGACATTGACAATTGACAATTGACAACAACAACAACAATCATTACGGACAAAAACAACCACAAAATATTGTCACGAAAATCAGAACCCAAAGGCGGAATATTACACACACAAACACTTACCAGATTCATGACAGCCACAAATATGGTGGCTGGCCTAACATGAAGACAAAGACAATAAGCATGTCGTTCAGCATTCAGATTATTTGGTGATATCAACGAAACTCTGGCCATCTTGAATCACATCCACGGACGATGGTTGATAATAATAGTTTTTTCTTGGAACCAAAAAAAATGATGTAATAATTTTTGTGCGATGCAAAACTTTGGTATAACCAAATCTCCTTCTTCTTCTTGTTCTTCTTATTCTAAATAACTAGAGCAAAATTAGTAGGTTTAGGTTTTTTTCTTCTCCTGGTGATGCTGTGTCGCTGTGTGTCTGAACATCAGCCATTAAAATACAAACACACACACTTACATTTACACCCAAATAAAGGGCTCTCTCTTGTACTGTTGTTACCAAGTCGTCGTCGGTGTGTATATCGAATAAGGGTAATGTAACGAACAAACACAAATCAACCAACAACAGAAAATAACATGCGCGCACGCCAGCAGCCTTCTCAGCATTCAGTTTTGGTTGGCTGTGCCCCGACAGATGCGCACACACACACCATAACACAAATGGAAGACTGAAAAAGCTGGTGGAGCTTCTATATACAACACAAACCTTCTATTTTCATCCCCCTTCTCTGTGTACCGGCGGTGTGCTTGCACGCACAAAAAAGCAAGCAAGCAAGCGAAAACCAAAGCCGAATGAGAGAGGGGGAGGAGCTCTTTTTGTTTGACCTTCGAATTGTTTCCCATGTTTCCACCGATAGATGGAGCCACTGTGTGTTCGGATTTCAAAAAAAAAGAACCCGAAATCGAAATCGAACTATCAGGCTAGGTCCCGAGGAACATCGAGATCCAAAATGAACAGCGGGTGGTGTGCCAATATGGGTGTGTCCTATGATTCCAGCAGCTTTTCGGGATTCAATTTTTATTTTGAAAATCAATCGACCACGATCGGGATCGATTCGATTCGGAAGAAAAACAAAATTCGATTTTCTCTCGATTTAGAATGTTTTTCGTCGCTGGCTGGACCAACCGTTGATTGCGTCCGTTGATGGTGATTCCGTTTTTAGAAACGTTTTGTTGTTGTTTCCTTGAAATGTGGCCACCACAAACCAAATTATGACCATCATCATTATATAATTATATTACGCAACAGCAACAACAAAATTCGAATAACAGTGATAATAATAATAATAAAGCTCCGCCCTGAAAAACCCCTAAGCCTTCAACCAAACCAATGAAATGAGCAAAAAATAATAATGATTGATAAGCACACACACATGCCCATGCCCATATGTCCGAATGCAATTTCGGGGCGGGCTTACCAGGAGGCTTAGAAGAAGGAGAAGAAGAAGGAGAAGGAGGCGGCGGCGGCGGCGGATGATGATGATTATTATCATTATTGTTTTATGGGCGTGTTTTTTTCGCGGACATTATGTGCAATATTATGTAATAATAATAATAATAATATAGAAACATCCAGTGAAATGGAACGATATAAAAAAAGAAAGGAGAATGAATGAATATATGGCTTTATGGCCATATTTCCTGATGGCCAATATATTTGTGGTTCGGTAAATTCCAAGGTCCTCGATGTACACATACTACCAAGGGGCGTTATGCCTAGAAATAGAAGTAATAAAAGATTGATTGTGTGGTCGTGTAGGTTTTTACCTTTCATTGAAGAATATTTTTCTTCTTCTTCTTCGATTGGTGATGATCATGAACCAAAACCAAGGATTGGAAAAAATATGGAATTCACCTGGCTAGTGGTAGTAGTCTCCCTGGTACCTACCTTGGAGATAATCGATTTTTATGGCTTCTTTTAGAAGCTTTTTTTCTTTTGCTTCTTTTAGAAGCATTTTTTTTCTTATGCTTCGTTTTCGAAGCTTTCTTCACTTTTTTCCTTCGTTTTCGAAGCTTTCGCGTTTCATGTTTTCTTCTGCGGAAACCTTCAATATCGAAGAACAACTACCGGACTATAGTTGGGCGCCACGGTGAGATACACACACACTCTGGTGCACTGCTTTCGGTTTCGTGTGGATCCCAAACACACATACACTTGTCCGTATTGAAACTGACAGCTTGGTCGGACCCCCGAAAAGAATGTGATCGAATGGGCGCCTTGGAGCCATCATCATCATCAGCAGCAGCACATAACCATACTTTACTTGGTCGTACAATAAGCATGTGCGTGTTGTCCGTGGTGGTACAACAACTGCGGCCAACAAACATACCGAAACCGAAAACCACTCCCATCAAATTGAACCTTGTGATATTACCTGTGAAACCGAAGTAACATTATTACCTGCTGAAGAAGAAAGTATAGTGAAACAATACTAGAAAGAGAGAAACACCAGGTATTATTCATTAATATTTCAAAACAATCATACGATCGATTGGAACATCGTCAGTTCCAGGCAACACAACAACGCCACATTGTCGCCGTGGTCGTCGTCGTCATCATCATCAACATCGTCAAGCTTGGCCACCACCACCAATGGTTGAGTGAAACAGGAAAGATATTTTTTTATATTTCAATCATTTCTCAATGTTGTTTGCCGATCATTTTCTATTCGATTTCTAGTAAGCAAGCCATCGATCCGGTGAGCGCAAACTGTTTCCGGTTTAATTGTTATTGTTGTTGTCAAGCTCGGTTGTCGGGATTCCAAGAAAATGAGGTAAAACTTTGCATCCACTACAAAGAGCATGATATTTGCACGACAACAAACGCTAATTATGTCAAAATGCTTGAATTTATTCTCTTAATCTTCTAAAAGTAGTGGTTTCTTCTTTTTCGAATCTTTTTCCCCACTAGATTGCATTGTGATATTAGAACAAAATTATGAATTTTTTCTAAAACCCCGAAATTGAACGAATCCTTTTTTGGGAGAGAATGAAACATAAAGCATCTTGATCAACAACATTCGATTTTTGTCCAAGAATCTTGGGGGGTCTGCGTATGTGTGTATGTGTGGGCGTATCCTTGTCCGCCATGGTTGTCCAACAAACATAGTGATATGATCAAGATCGTTTAGTATCTTGTGTATATGCTGCCATTTTCTGGTTGGTTGTAGATTATTGTGGGCGTGTGCGGGTGTGTGCTACCTCTGGTTGTGTGTGCCTGCTATATGTATGTGGGTGTGTGCTGGAGGGTGCGGAATATTTTTATGTAAAAAATATTATGAACAGTGCAGCCGTGATTGGGCGCCAACTTCGCCACCATCAGAATAGTAACCAAAAACCGGGTCCGGTTGTTCCGCCTACTCAATATCGAGGTAGACCACCGGAAAGGAACAGTTTGGTCAACAACGATAAGATTGATTTTTGTTTAGGAGCCGATGCTGATAAAAATTTCGCCAAATTCTCACAACAATATAATAATCAAGCAAGAGATTTTTATCCACATCCGGCACATCGTGAGGACGGCGGTGATAATAGCAATAATAATAATCGTCAATCAAAAGGAAAAAGCGGCTCGCGTAAACGAAATCAAAAAGATCAACGTATCAAATTCACCAAACATTGTTTTTGTGTTGCATTCAAAGCATTGAGCACCGGTGTTGTGTTGCTGGTTTCCGGTACGATCATGTGCATCATCGGATTCTATTCGGATACGTTGGCTTCCGACCAGATACGTTTGGAGAACGGTACCATGATCAATGTGATCAACAAGAACATCAAACAACATCTGCATAATATGACCTATGTTGGTCCGGTGATCATGGGCCTTGGTGGTATCGTTGTCATTGCTGCATGTATATTGACGTTCGAGGTTCGTGATACACTGGGCACCAGAAATGGCCCACAGAAAACAAGTGATAAGAATCCGAATGATCCGAAAGTTGATGATGTTCAAGCAAGATCGGCAACAACAAGAACAATCGAATCGAATCCCAAGGAATCGACGACGGCTCCAAAGAACGGAAGCCACCACAACCAAGCCAAGCCAAAGATGGACGAAAACCACAACCATCATCGATATTCATCGAGGAAGAATGATGGTTCCAATTCTAGAAGCACTTTGATCACGCCCAAAACTCCATTGGCCACCGTTCAAGAAGTGGTCCAAATGGACCAGTGTAAAATGACTGCAGAATCAATCGCCCATAGCCTGTTGCAGAATTGTATGTCATCATCATCAAGTAATCATCCTAATAATCCTAATCTTAATCTTAATCCACATCATCATCAGCATCATCAACTTAATCAACAACATCCAAATAGTGATAGAATAAGCATCACATCCACCAATCTATCCTATGGTAGAATACCATCGCCTGTAGATATTGAGCTTAGCGATCCGGAAGGTTGCTCAGTGATGAATATGGCCATGAATCCTAAATGGAAGTCAAGATGTTCGTGTTCTGGATCGCCAACCAATTCAATGTTGATGGCATTGCACAAATTAACCGGAAACGATGACGATATTGACCATCAACAAAGGTCAACCATCACCACCAGCCCTATCACCATCCCTACCACCATCAAGAGCATGAAAATGTTGGCCTCCATCGATGATCTTTCAATGTATTCCTCACAATCGGAAGATATCGATAGTGAATATCGATATGATACGTGTAACCACCATCACAACCATCATAACTTCCTGAACATAAATGATTACAACCATAATCCAAGAGGTTTTTTGGACAATGATGATCATCACGGATTCACGGATCATTCAAAATCGATGAAGAAATCAACGATGATGAAGACGGCACTGAACAATAATAAAATGAACTTCAACGATATTATCATCCACAACCCTGGCAACAACAACAACAACGCCACCACCACCAACAACAAAAGCAACACCAACAATTATCCAATATTGAGGTTGCCAGATTATGACAATGGTCCGATCCATATCTGATCCCGGAAACCTGCGGAATCTAAAATCGTTATCGTTTTTGTTTTTGTTGTCTTTAGTTTCAAGATTATCTATTTTTTTTGGGCCCGCTTTAACGGTTTTATTTGATTTGAAACAAACAAACAAATAACACAATAAAATTCCACAAAAAACGATCCGATTTCCACTTCCGGTTTTGGATTCAATGTCGTTCTCGGATTCTCTATGGATCATTGGAGCTTGGCCGCCGATCGTTCGTTCCAAAATCCAAAATCGCCCAATGTCCTTTATCCATGGTCACCGTGTGTGTGTGTGTGTGATCTACGTGCCCGGAATCCATGATCACGATGTCTGCCTAGGAGCCGCAAGTTAATCTTCAACACCACCGCCAACAGCAATCCAAAATGAAATAAAACCCCCCGTGGTGGATTGCTGTAAATTTCAATTGCAATTCCAATCGCTCGAAAAAAAACTCGCTAAATGATAATGAATATTGGCAATATGCTATAGCAGCACAATGCAAGCGCAATGGCGGCCGACGCACACACACACACACATAAATAAGGCATTGTTTGGGGTTGTAGCGGGCAGCAGGGATTTCGGGACACCGGATCATATAGATTACATAATTATGATAATCAAAAGGCAGGAATTATTGTTCGGAAGGTTGTTCAGGCAAAATATTTCAGGCCAACCACCATCATGAATTTTTCGATGAATAATTCAGAATCCAACACCGCTATATGAGCGGCTCGTCCAATCATCGTATTGGTGTTGCTGTTCAATGCATGGTGAACATCATAGCGAACAATGTTCACTTCCGTTTTGGCCAACAAACGTTTCAGGATGTTTTCGGCCATTTCACGATAAGCCACTCCTGGCGGGTGGTAAGAAGGGAGAGAGGGATAGGAGATTAGAAGGGGGTATTAGTTCAAAGGTGAAATCCTACTACCATAATCCGAAGCATCGTTGATGGCCGCCGTACATAGTTCAACATGTGCCGAATGTATGGGAACGTATCTGCGGGTGATAAACAACAAGAAGATTAATTTGATTTGTTGTTGTTGGCGTCCTCGTCGTCGTCGTACCTGTCTTGCGATGATCCGCATAATAGTACATTGCGGAAATGCTCCAAGCACGGCTTGTTGCTTAATCTATACAGGAATGTTTGTCGAACATCTTGCGCGTCCTTCATTGAAAGCTGATTTAATGATGGCGCCTTACGGAATTTTTGTATAAACCAAAGACCTGTGATCAAATCGGATCAGACATTGACATTCCAAACATTTCATGGTATTATCATACCTAGATTAACCAAACCGCTTCGGTTGTAGGCAAGGCCAAGATGTGGTCCGCTCAACGACAGAAATGTATGAAGTCGACCTTGCCATCGTTGTTGGAAATCCGGCCGCGACGTTGCCGCCCTAATAATGATGCTCCCAAGCGAATGCCCGATGAAACTAAGCTTGGCCGGTGTCAGCTTGAACGTCGCACAATGTTGATCAATCTCGTTGATCAAACGTGTGGTCAATGTTTCCAGATCATCGAATGTTTCACCTTGGTTACGTTGTGACATTAAAAATTCGAAATTGTTCGTAGGCAAACCGATCTCCAGATAGGTTTTCACCAAACGCAAGTCGGCACTGTTACCATCCAGGCCGTGTACGCAGACGATCAAGTGAAGGTCGGTGAATGTTTTCAAATCGGATTCGCATTGGAAATACGGTACCCGAGATGCAAGCGTACGACGATCACTGTAGAACATTAGATTCTTGAATTTGTCCACCACAGCCGCACTGTTACGGAATGATTCTTTCTCGTGCAAGAATTGTATGAATTCCGTGTCGAACGATGAAACACGTTTGAATTGCGACGGCGATTGAGGCGCGACGGCCGAGTCGGTCGTTGTTGTGGTGGTGGTGGTGGTGGCCGGCGTCGAATCCAAAGGCTTCGTCGATTTGGATTCCACAAGTTGTTTCGATTTCGGTTTCTTCGTACATTTACATGGCCAAGAATCATTGGCCGGTGGTGGTTGCTGAATGGCACGGCAACAAATCAAACAATGATCCGATCGCAACAGTTCCATGAACGTAAATTCACCATTGTTGAGGATATCCGGTTGGGAGGATTTCAAACCAATATCATCCTTGGTGGTGGCGATGTTCTTCTTGTTCTTCGATCCGCTAATCGGAGTTGTTGATGATGATGGTGGTGCAGGTTTACCATCTTCGGATTTAATTGTTTCAATCAAATCCTGAAACGAATGTGAATTGCTAATCCTCGAGCTGGACCGACCATGCGAATGATGATTATGATGATGGTGGTGATGATCATTCTTCTTCTGGTCGTCGTCGTTCAAGGACAATTCTTTAAAATCGATTCCTTCCACTTGGATTCTGGTTCTGGTGGTGGTATTTGGTTCATCACCATTATCATCACCATGGTCATGGTCATCGAGGTTGGTGGTCGGTATTGGCTTCGAGCAAATCTCTTGCGATGGTTCATCCACCTCTTGCATTGCGAATTGTTTCGGTGGTTTCGGAAAGTACATTGTACCCGAAAAATTTTGATAATTAACCACCGGAAACACGTGCAACGACGAAACGGCCGCTTGTTGCTTCTGTTGTTGCTCTTGTTGATGGTGATGGTGATGATGTTTGTTGTTGTCGCTCTTCTTGTTCTTGTTGTTCTTCTTACCATCATCATTATGGTTGGTGGTCTTCCGGCGGAAACCGGTGATCCTCCTGAACGATGATTGGCACGATGATGATGATGATGAAGATACGCCCACTCGACCATTTGGTGGATCGCCAAGATCCAATGTTAGGATATCCGGTGATAGATTCGGCCATGATAGGCTACTCTCACGATTATCATCCATGGATGCTGCGGCGCCCAACAACATCTGCGGATTCAATCGATTGATGGATCGTTTGATCTTCTCATTGGAATATTCCAAACTTAATTGTGAATAATTTTTGATCAAATTCCGTCTGGCCAAAAGCGAATGAAGTAATTGTATCTTTCGGTTGATCAAATCAATTTCGGATGCGGCCAGATTACCACCGGTGGCAGCGTTGGTTTTGAACAATTCTGTTCGATACAAATCGAACAGCTCCAAAGTGTTCATCTGCTCGTTACCGGAAGTGGCCGGATTGTTGGATTGTGGTGCCTGTGCCTGTGGTGATGATCGCCAATCGCCTTTTCTGCCCACCGATCTATCATAGGTGTTGTTCAAACGAGCAAAAAATGTCCGCAAATTGGATTGTTTCGGTGAATTGGCCGACGATGAAGTTGACGAAGAGGTTGACAATGATTGTTTGCTTGGTGAACAATTCAGAATGGTGGTGGGGCAATTTTTGCCCAGGTTCTCGTTCTCTTGTTGAGCATCGCACGGATGTTCATATTTTTCTTCGAATATGATCGGCAACGTTGTGGAATCACCATCAATGTGAATACATTCCACATCACATGGTGGCAGGTTGATGAAGTAGGCGGATTTTCGAAGTTGTTCGCTTAGTTCCAGAAATGCGTTGGAATTCAGATCGCAGACTGAATTCAAATTCCCTCGCGGTTGTTCAATGCAGAAGAATGCTTCGGCAAATCTTCGTATCCGTTGAAAATGATGTCGTTTGGCCAAATGTTGGTTGATCCGATCGGATGGATCCACGCTGAGCACCAAAAATCGTTGCCATTGTTCAATGATCAAACCGCACAGCCGGCCAATATCATGTTCGATCGTATTGATTCGATCTTCGATCTTTTTCTCGCTCAACCCATCCGGTTCGATACGGATATGGCCCAGCAGATTATCGCCATCTTCCGGATTATCCTTGCCGATCATGGTGGACAGATCGTTCAGGTTATAATCATTGGAATCATCTTCGTACAGATGGTTGTTTTCGATTTCCATTAAACATTTCTTGGATAGTTCGCTGAGATTATCCACCGAACCATTGATGAACAATGTTTCATAATGGATTTTGGCCTGTTGCCACGGTGGCAACAAACGGTAATATTCATCGATGGTTCGTTTCAGGTTGAACAATGATAACGCCAGGATGGATACCAGCTTCCAGTGGGTTAATTGTAGCCGCCATTGTTGCAGGATCAACGAATTCTGTTGTTTCCGTTCGGCTTCCGACAACCAACCATTGTGGTGTGTGGCCGATGTTTTTTTCTCCGGTTTCCCGCCATCGCTTTTGATGAAGCCGTACAACCACGGTGATGTTGTCGCTGATGAGCTACCATCATTCTTGTTGCAGCAAATGTACGGTTGGCAAATGGTCAACAGACAGCCGTGAATGGTCATCGTCACGGCGGACAGATGGAAATAATCAAATATCACAGGCAAACAATAATGGACGCCGCGACACAGGTCCAAATGGATCTTCAGCTTACGATTGGAAACACAGTAAATGGTTTCGAATTGATTCAGAACAACGTCCTGACCTGAATACCACAGTTCAACCTCCAGGACGATCTCGGTGCTCTGGATCTGCTTGATGCAATTGATCACATCCAGGCAGATGTTCATTCGAAACGAAACCAAATCGTTCAGGATGATTTCTTCATTCTTATAGGTTATCTGGAATGTTTTCGATACGGCCATACCGTTCACAATACATTGTGGTAGGATGATGTTCGAGCCGCCGCCACCATAATTCGAACGGAAACGTGACGGTGATGGTCGTTGATTTTGTTGGAACCGGATTTGACCACCGGCACCATCCTCAAGATCATCATCATCATCATCATCAGCATGAGCATTGGCTGAATGATTGATCAGAGTGAATGCGGACTTGCCGCCCGGCGAATTCGATGGTGGTGGCCGCGATTGTTGTTGTAGCTCTATTTTGTTCGGTAGTTTACAATTTGGTAGCTTCAGTGATAATCGAATCTGATAGAATCTGAGCATTGGCATAACGAAAGTGAATGAAAAGTGAATCAAGTGGATAATCATTGAATGGACACCAACATACCCTCGCTGGAACAGATCAATGTTGATGAACTTATTGATCTGTATGGAGAAATCAATTATAGCTTGAAGTTCCGGCATTTTATCCAGTCGGAGTCACCAGACACGGCAGTAGCGAGAGGATTGAATCGTTCGAATTCGAAGAAATCAATTTGGTGGGAGGAAATGAACAATTTGGCTAAACTATTTGGTCAACGGAATAACCGGAATGAAATTGTCATGGATCAACTACGGACGACTGCGGCAACTACGACGACGGCACACGTACACAAACAGACACATCACGGAAAATATAAAGAGAAAGAGAGAGAGAGGATTCTGCACTCGAAATCTGCCACACAAACACACAGACAGACATCCAGAATATTCCGGATTCTGGTGCGCAAGTGTGTGTCGTCTAAGCCAAAAAAAAATTTCTGGGCCATCCCGAGAGAGGGAATATTCGTGAAGAATTCGAAAATGAACAAGTTACCAATTTCAAACACAAGATGGCGCTGCTGTCGGACGGGAATTTTTTCGAATTTCGAATTTTTTTTGTGCCAAATTCGAACTATTATTTTTTTTGTTAGTTCGAAAATTCGAATTTTCGATTATTCGAAATTTGTTTCGGTTTTCAAAATCAAATTTTGTTGTACCTGCAGCAGTTTCCTGATTTCTGAAAAACCACGACTTATGCTAATTTCCGGTGACCTTATTTTCGTATCCTCCAAGATAATCCAGGATCTTTTTTTGTGCAAGAGCATTGCTCCCATTTTGTTCCTTTCCTGATCCAGTAAGACCATTGTCATTCTAATAATAATTATTATAATCATCATCATTTTTGTTTGTATGTTTGTTTGTTTACGTAATAATAAATTTGATGCGTTTCCAGGGGATCATGTTCCGAAAAAAAATAAAGCTTCGGATCAACCATGCATGCATGCATACAGGATCCAGCAAGCAGCAAACAGCTCCTATAGCTAGAATCACAGTGTTGGCGCCCTGGCAGCTCTAAACGTCGCAGCATAATCTAAATGGAAAAGAAGATGAAGAACAAGATGATGATGAAGACCAAGAAGATACGCATGAAATGCATGTCCAAAATGAAAAATTAAATAATTTAAGAAGATTAATAATTGATTGACACCAAACGACAGAGCGCGCAGGGAGCGAGACCGCAAAGTATTCCTTTTTTTCCCACTTTATTCATCCGTCTAAATCAGAGGTGAGCAACCAGCGGCCTGCCCATCAAACATTTTCGCTCGGCCCGCCAAGCGCAACAACAGTAGAAGAAGGTGTGAACCTATGAAAAGCAACGATCAGCTTCAACAGCAGTACTGTTGTTTGACTGTGCATGTTCAACGCCTATAAGAACGGTTCTCCTCACTCTTATTGGTTCATTGTGATGATTTGACCTGATGACCAGACACACTATAACACCACGGAAAGCTAACAGCTTTAGCCAGTACTTGTCTGTGCATGTTGAACGCCTATAACAACCGTTCTGCCCTCTGATTGGTTCATCGGTGATGATTTGACCTGATGACGAGACACAACTATAACACTATGGATTGCTAACAGCTTTAGCCAGTGCTTGTCTGTGCATGTTGGACGCCTATAACAACCGTTCTCCCCTCTGATTGGTTCATCGGTGATGATTTGACCCGGCCCCTTTCATTAAAAAGGGTTGCTAACTTCTGCTTGAACGCAAACCAAGTCTTATAGTTCTAGTTCAATTTTCCGCCACCGTCAAACCACGGGCGCCATTTGATCAATTATTATTAATTTATGCAAAACCCGAATGATGAACCTCTTTTTTTTTATCGTTCGGGTACAACATTCTATCGTTTCGGTTTTTTTTTCATCACATCTTCTCAACCGCTGCTGCCGCTGCCGCTGCCGATCATCCGAGTTGATTCAACTTTGGATTCAATCTCGGAAAGGTTTCTCGGAAGAAGAATTCTCGAATACAACTACGAAAAACAAAAACAAAATCCACGATGTTTGCTCGGACATTGATCAACAACATGAGCCGCATCATGCACATTGGAAACTGTTGTTGTTGTTGAGCTAACATGGAGAAGGAGAAAGGAGCCGAGGAATACATATAAAAAAAATTAGCATAAAACAAAATTTTTTATCCCGAAGGTTTTTGCGAAACCTGGGATTCGCCTTCTGCTGCTGCTGATTCTGCTGTTCCTGGATGGATGATGATGATGTTCTGGATGGTTGTTTTGAGATTGTTAATGAGGCAGAAAATCAAATTCTTGATTCTTGATTCAAATTCTTGAGGGAGAGAGAGCGAGAGCCAGAGCCAGAGCCAGATCCCTAAAACAAAAATCAAAAACAAAAAATTCAACCCCCTGAAGACTTGAGAGCTTGGCTGGTGAAGCTCGAGGATACAACGATACGATACACTGGCAACAAACAGCTAATAGCAATGACATTTGGCCAAATTTCTCCTTCCTTTGGTTGAAAGCCGCAGCAGCCGTCGTAGCGTTTTCAATGGTTCACCAATGGCAATATATTATTTTGGAGGAGTGGGGGGAGGGGTATCCCTTCGAGAATACAAAATACAGCCTGTCTGGTAATACACAATTGTATTATACAAAACACCAACATGGTTTCAGGATGGATTTGTAAAATTTTTCTCCAATAAAACAGAATAAAGAAGAATAAAGAATAAAGACCGTGGAAAAAAATGCGATGCGCCTAGTTTCCTAAACGCGATACGCGACGATTCAATTCGCGAAAAAAAAATAGAGAAAATAGCCAGAAGCGTGAAGTTTGAAGGTTGAACAAAATTGTTGCAACAAGTGTCCAAGGGACTTGGAAAAAATTTACCGAATAGCCATAGACGTGTGGTGAACCACCTAAAAAGAAGGAATTTTGCCCATAAATTTTAAATTATTATTTTCAAATTTATTTTTCTCGGTAATTTCTTTGCTCTGTATTCTGCCATACAGAGATTGTATCGCCAAGAGACGGCGCAGAGGCGATTGGCGTGAGGATAGGTTTGGTTTGGTTAACATCTACCCGAAAAGTTGTACATAAATTGGAAATAAATGAAAAAAAAATCAAAATTTTGCGATTTTCCCATAGAAAATACATTACCAGCGATTTCCAACAGATGGCGCTCATAAATTTTCAGTGATTTTTCAGAGTGCGCAAATTTGGCAAACAGCGTTCCTCGACCTGCCTGAATTCTTTTTGAATCATTTCATGAATCTTACCCGAAAAACGAAAATCATCGAACATAATGTCTGGTGAACTGGATTTAGCATCAAGAAACAATAATCAAGATCAAGAATTTGATAAAGATGGTGATTTCTGCGATAACCGTAGATTTTCAATCATTTTTGATAGCATGCGCATTGCATGCGCCTTTTCTCCCGGTTCTCTCTCCGGGTTCTTTTACCTTGATCAGCTTTGCAAATTTGATTCCAACCAAAATGGAAACAGAAGAGGAAGGCAATCAACCATCCTATCAATCTGTACACACAAACACACTGAGGGGGGCACAAACTGTCCTCCCCGGTTGTAGGTTCCAAATATTGAAATTAGATTGTTATTTTTTATATATTTTTTATTTTTTCTGTTTACCATCATCATTGCTGGTGATGGTAGGAATTCGAAAAAAAAGCAAGCAAAAAAAAAGCCTTTGGGCTCTTTCGAATAGCAAACACTAAACACACACCATGAAGGAGGATGCCGCCGCCCGACGACAATCCTGGTTGATGTTGCAACCTACAGTACCAACTTATCGTGTGTGCGTTTGTGTTTGGATGAACAATTTCGGTGCGAGATTGCCCTAAATGTTTGTCGGGATAGGTTTGATCGGGCAGGGTGATGGTGATGGTGTTGTTGTTTCACCTTTGGATTTACTTATAACAACTGTCGACCCTGGAATGCGCTTTTGGTCGTCGTGTGTGCAAACAGGAAGACCGATGACCATAATGATGATCATGATGATCTTGATCCGCACATGATGGTGATGATAGAGGGATGTTTGGCGAAGGATGTTTGATGAAGACAGGCCCGGAAAAAATAGTTATATTAGTTAGGAAGCTGATTAATCTTTAATAATCTTACCATTTGGCTTGCTTGCTTGCTTGTTTCGATAATTTATTTCATTCGCATTTTTTATGTTACGCAACCGAATGCCCATAAGGAATTGGATTGGCCTTTTAGGGCCCCCGCGTTTATCAGTGTTCTTCGTTCTTCGGAATGTTGACCACCAATCTAGAGTAATTTAACAAAAAAAACTAAAACCTACTACAAGAACTACACACACAACAACCTTACCAATATCATCATCATAATCAGTGCAGACCAATTAACCGGTGGCCAGGTTACAAATTTTCAGACACACGATGAAATCTAAAAAAAAGAAGAAAAATGATGGCAATATCCAACCCCCCTCCCGAACCGACCGAAAATCAACGCGAAAGATGGATGGATTGATTGGTTAGGCTATGTTAGGTTAGGATGGGATATAGATCTTTGAGTGCAGAGTGCAGAAGCATTCTCGTGCTGTTGTTGTTGGTGTTGTTCAAACAACCGTTCGGGCCGCAAGCATTCGAAATCGAACGAAAAGAAGGAGAAGAAAAAAAGCTTCGAAAAGAAGGGGTCGTTTATTTTTCTCATTCCTCTCGTTTCTCCTTCTTCTTCTTCTTCTTCTTTTCGAAGCTATTTGGCGTCTTGTTCATCGCAGTCCAATAAACAAATATAGCAATCATATTATATAATATCCGTGATCACGATGGTGATCTCTGTGACCACGATGGTGTCGGGGGGTTACGGCTGTGTGAACAAGCCTGAAGAAGAGACGAAGAGAAGACTTTGATTGAGACGAAACGATGTTTGTACAACATTTTCCTTTTGAAACGCACAACGAAGAAAATTCGAATTCGAATCTTTCACGAGAATCTTTTGGATCATCATCGTCAATCGAAAATCGAAAATCGAAACATGTTTGTCGCCGTGATGATTGGATTTGACGATATTGATGCCCGGATCCCAAATTAGGATCCATGTTGTGTTCGTGTGTGCGTATATTGATTTTACCCGAGATTCTGTGTGTTGATTTAATTTCACACTTCAATTCTTCGTTCAGAAACCTGCGCCAAGCGGAAGTGCGATCCAGTGACGATTTAATTTTGGCCTTACTCCCCCCACTACTCCTTCTCGTGCCCTCCCCCTTCTTTGGATTCAATCAACATGACCGACTGACGGGCAACCTAGCCAAGAGGAATCCAGGTGAGTGAGTGATGTTTTTTTCCGGCCTGTCTTCAATAAGTGGAATAGGCCACCAAGTTCGACTTCCCCCCAGTCCCCCTAGCTCTCTGATCGATTATTGAAAATATTTGTAATATGTGTTTCGGCGCCATCTTTTTTTTTTCTTCGTCTTCTTCTGTGTCTTTAGCCTGTTCTGGTTGTTGTCCACATCCTGGCGTGTCCTAATATTCGCACACATTGGCACAGTTGGTGAATGGTTGTAAAAATCGAAGCGAAAATTAGGCTAACGAGACAGGACGGGACTGGTATTATTATTATTATTATTCGAACGAACAATCTGGCCAAAAGCAACAACAGCACACCGCACCGCACAAGGTCACAACCATCCATCCTCATCCATTCGAACCACCACGGATGCTGCTGCTGCTGTTTGACCTGGTATACCTGGCATATACCTGGTCTGTGTGTGTGTGTGTGTTGCGGTGAATGTTGTTTGCCGAAGAGGTGTACTCGTTCGAATTCGAATATTTTTCCAAAAAAAATAAAATAATAAATTTGCTAACCCCAACCTTCGAAAAAAAAACCGACCAAACGACCCGAAATGTTCGATTGTGTGTGTACCTACTACCTTCTGGCTGCTGCGGCTACTTTTCGAATCTTTAGCAGCGACCATCCTTACCACCACCACCAGGACTGGATGCCCCTTTTCGAATGTTGACGGTTGTGGAAACAACAACAACATTCTGAAGAACCGAAACGAGCGAAATCGCGCGCGCGATCAGCCGCCGCCGCCGCTGTGCAGTCGCTTATTCGGCTTCTCGTCGACGTTCAATCTGGCTGGATGGCCAACTTCGACGTCTTCGTCTTCGGCTTCAACAACTTCGTCTTCGACTTCATGTCCTGCATGCTCTCTCGCTAAAACATTCCACATTTGAAAGTCCAACGTTTTATTTCAACTTCTTCTTCTTCTTCTTGTTGCTGTCGTCGTCGTCGTGGTTCGCAACGGAACGTGTTGCATTTTCGTCGAAAGCTCTGCTGCTGGCCATCATCATCAACAACATCATCCATTTTACCACCACTAATATCACCATCAACGACGACGACGAAGACATCGTCAACAACAACAACAACCACCACCATCATACCAATCTCTTCTGGCATTGTCAATATCCTCCGTGTTTTCTGAGTACAACATACACAACATGCACATTGAGCGCAAGAGGATCGTATTGTGGTAACTGGCTGCTGCCATTCTACAGTGTGTTTTGTGTCTGTGGAAGTATATCTTTGTGGAAGTATGTATGTGCCTGCCATGCCATAGCATGGATTTTTATATTTTTGTTGTGCCGTGTTGTGTTTTTGTGTGTGTGTGTGTCGATGTCGAGACACACGGCCACGGGAAAAACATGCATTCGAAAACTAGCATACCGTAGTGGTTGGTTGGTTATTCGAATGGAACGACGACGAGCCTGATCCAAAACGCTCTCTCTCTCTCGCTCTGCCCCATTACAATCCATTATTTTATTGTGCGTGCGTGTGTTCCAATCATCATCATCATCGTTTTACCTTTCGGATTGCATAACTTTTTGCTCTCGTTCCAGGGATCTTTTCAGAGGGATCTCTGGCTTCATTGTTCATTGTTCAAATAATCTTCTTTTTTTTTGCTTCGTTCCAGAATCCTATTTTCTCGTTCGACGTATGTTTCTCTGTTTGTCTGTGTGTGTATGTGTGTATCCTAGGAACCACCACACACACACCCGTTGATGTATAAGCTAGCTAGCTTATATCTTTGTATCCCAAACGCCAAAAAGCTTGGATTCATTTTCCGTGTGTGTGTGTTCTGAGATTTGTGTTTCATAATATGTCGTCGCCCATTTGATGTGTTTTCGGCTGCTTTTGAAAAAAAAAACGAAAACTATAATTGGAACATCACGCCAACAACAACGACGAGAGAACGAACGGAATCCATCCATTCGTGTTGGTGGTGGGCCCTTCTACTACTTTCATTTTTTTTCGTTGTGATATTTATTTCTCGGGCTTCATTGCATCATTCATTTGCGCCAAACATTTTTTTTAGTTGTTGTTGTTTTTGGTATAAAAATCCCAAAAATCCATATCGCGCGCCATTTACGATATCCACTTTTTTTATTTTCCACATCCACGCTTGAATCCAAAAACATCCAAACGTTTCCACCAACCTGACAGACACACGCACGCAATCCACCAACGTCAGCGACCTAGTTCTTTGATTTTGGCTTCCATTTGGAAACAAGAACAACAAGAAGAACGAGGAAAAAAGCTTCAACAACCACCACCAATCAGCATCAAGCATCATCATCGGCAGCAGCAGCTAAATTCAATTTTATGATTCTTCTTTTTTCCCCCACCATCTTTCTCGTTTGTAAGTCTTGGTAAGTGATTTTCAAATTAAACGTTCTTTTTGTTTCGTTAACGTTCGAAAACGGAAGCTTCTTAATTCGAATTCGAATGTTTGTTAGTGGCGTTTCTTTGTGTGTGTGTCTGCTTTTTCAGGGTTTCTGTGCCGTTAGTGTCGGTATGTGCGGTGTGTGTGTTTTGGTTAAAGGTTTGGAATCTAAAAATTTCTGGTTTCTCATAGCAACATGTCGCCGTCGTGGTCGGGCGCCGCTCGATCCATTTTATTATTTATATCCATTGTTGTTGTTGTAGTTGTTGTTTTGGTTGGTTGTTCTCATTGTTGTTGTTGTTCCGTATTGTCTTGCCGCTTTCTTCTTCTTTTGAAAAAAGCGTTTTTCCTCAAAAAAAATCAATGTCTTTCCCCATTCAAATGAGAGGGGGCTCTCCGGGCGGCAAACGATTGTGGTACGGATTGAATAATGTGTGCATGTGTGCATGTGTGCATGCATGTATTTTTCATACGCGTACAATGAGAATTTTGTTCTAGATTGCAAAGAAAAAAAATTATTATCCACCACGATTGATTCGGATTGAACGGATATTTGTGGATCAATATCCGGCACGACGACGACGGCGAACGATTATGATGATGATGGTGTGTGTGCACGGTTATTATCGGTATATCGCTTGTGTGCGTGTGTGTATGTGTATGTGTTTGTGCGTATGCTTATCATACTTGATTTAAAAACAAACATAGAATCGAATGCGAATCATTGGATTCTGGGAGCGCGATATTCCTGTAAAATGAGAAAAAGAGAAAGAGATTTTAGTTTCGGATTTTTTTTCTGGTTGAAAAAATATTTCTCCCCGTTCCAGAATTGTGTGTGTGTGTGTGTGATATAAATAAAACGAAATAAAATATAAAAGCCCAAACATGGCTCCCAACATATCGATCCCAGGGAGAAAAAGTTTGAAAAACGCCAGCGTACCAACCAACCAACTAATACCCGGATAGAATACAATAATAATAATTGATTTTGTCAATACACTACCCACTTATCACGATTACACGCCCATATCCATAGCGGCCACTCCCATCGCGCTATTACTCTAGGCTCCTTTTTTGTTTTTTTTTTCTTCTGCGTTCGAAACCGAAAAACTTGAATTTGAAGAATTCGAATTCGAATTCGAAGAATTTTTTTCCGCGTTCACTTCACATAAAAAATTCTTTTTCGAAGCTTTATTTTTTCCCTCTCTGTGTCGATGCTGGAAAAAAAAGATTCGAAATCGAACAATTTGGCCCAATTTGAAACCATCCTAATGTGATTGCTAGCTTGCAAGCAAGAGGAATCTTTTGAAGTAAAAGAATTTTTTTGTGTGTTTTTTTTGGAAAACTAAAAAAAAATCCAACCCCCTTCATCATCATCAACAACGTCGTTGTTCTGTGTGTTGTGTCTGCCAGAATTCGAATATAATTCCTTGGTTCATCTGGCATAAATAAACCCGCGACTCGGGCCCAAATTCTATGGGCCAAATGTACGTATTGCTCATTCAACCGCCATTTGCCATTTCTTCTCTTTGGGTAATGCAGATATTCAAATTGCAATCAAATTTTTTTTTTACAATCATTTTAGCGTTTTCCTCTCTCTGTCTGTCTGTCTCCTCTCTGTCTCTGTGGGTGTGGATTGTTCGCTTTTTTTATAGTTGTTCAAGAATCTATGGTCGTTTACGTAATTGCGTTTTTGTTTGCACAAAAAAAGCGAATCATTCGGCTCCATTGATCTTGGATATTCTGCATCATCTTGGATCTGTCTCTGTGATTGTTCCCTATCTCTGCTCTCTCTCTCCTCTTCTTCCTCTCGTTGATGACCTATGACCAGAATGCACATGATTGCATCCTGGATCCATGATGATTATGATTATGATTATGATCATCATAACTGCATGCACGCTGTGTGATGAATATGGCGCCCAGCGCATCTCACATTATCATAATTATTATTTTTATTGTTTTGTTTCGTAGCCAACGCAGAAAATGAAAATCCATCCCGACCGACATCCGCATACAGGAATCTTGTCGTTGTTGATTAGCTTGGCTTATTTCATTTGGCGTTTTTGTTTTTTCTTTTTTCGTTTATGTTTTTTGTTCCAGTGAGAGTAAGCTCATTTGCATTGTATTAGTATCTTGGGGTTGGTGCCGATCACACAAAACTCCAAGCTTCTAAGCTCCAAGTGTCATACAAAACGGGCGGATAACATAAAAGATTATGTTGTTTGGCATTTTTTTTTTTGGGGGGGGGGTTCATAATTTTTCTTTTCTTCTCTTCTCTCTTCCCCTCTCTGGGCGCCAGCCACTAAGAAATTTTTTTCTTTTGGTTTTGTTTAATTTGATTATCTCCAACTAAAGCCTACCACCAGCCATACCAAAAACCACATCGACAGACTATAAGAATGCTGGAAAATCAACGCCATTTCCTGCCATTATTGATCATCATATTTTTTTTCTGGGGCTGGAAACCATATGAATATTTCCGGACCCCACATACTTAGAGGTCTCCGCCTCCCCCTCTCTCTCTTTCTGTTTTATCTCGGATATTTCGGGTTAGCCACACCATCAAACGACAATCCAGTCGAGAATCGTGTGTCGTGTCGTGTCGTGTCGAACAAAAAAAAAATAGAATCCTATGATTCATTCATCCAAAAAAAAAAGAAGTTTATAAAGATTCTCCTTTATTTTTTTTTCGTCTTTTGCTTTTGGTCGCGAAACGTGTCCTGCCTTTTGATCATTCGTGGTATGGGCCATCATCCTGTACCCCGAATGCTTGATGCTTTTGGGCTATAAGTAACTATTATACTGTGAAGTATTACGATTCTTACGATTCTTGTTATTATTATTACGTAAAAAAATATTGCGCTTTTCTCGCACCACCACCACTCTTCCTGGAGTCCCATTCAAAGTTTTTTCCATCGTTCTAGGTCTGACAACAATTATCCACCATCCATCTGTCCGTCCATATTAGATTTGAAAATGGTGAATGGTTGGCCATAGTCAAACACTCACACTTACACACATAGAAAACTGTCAACCAATCTCCAGAAAAACACCCCACATGACCAAACGCCAAGCCCTTTGTACCGATTCTCCAAACAGGATATTAGCACTCACACCCACCCACCCCACCTACCAAGACCGACACACACACACACACACCGTTGCACCGTTCCATAATCACTGGAATCCTCTTGGACGTTTGCTAAAAACTTGAAAATGTCCTCCTCGTGCTTCTATCTCTATCTGTGTGCTGTGAATAATAAGAATAATAATAATAATTGTAGAAAAAAGTTTAACTTTCTTCTTATTCTTCTTCTTCTTTCAGGCACTGATAATTGTTGATGCGTCCAAAAATGCGTTCACACCCACTTTTTCCCTTCATATTTGTGCCCCGCCCCCACGGGCGTCAACCATTGGAATGAATGTGCATGTGTGTGCATGTGTGTGTGTTTAGAATCGATTGAATTATTCAACAACAGCCAGCCAGCCAGCCAAGAAAATAAAATACAATTGGTTATTATATAACAATTGTGCGAGTGTGTGTCCAAGAACGATGTTGTAATGTTTGTTTTGCAATACATTTTCAATTGTGAAAGGGGGCTTAACAAACAGACAGACAATCTAAGGACAGACAGAGAAGCCCAACCCATAGCGTATAGCTATGGTGTGTTCACCTATGTTGCACACACCATGCGCGCTGTCAATTTGACCAATCATCACCATCACACACACACACACACACACATAGATGCGATCCACCTTCCCATAAATTGAACCGCCTCTTTTGTAACAACAGGCAGAGCGAGCAAGTATGAAGGAAGGTGAAACGCGCGTTATCACCGTATCCTTGGCTCCTCTCGCTCTGGCTTGCTCGCAGTTACTTTCGGGGGTGTCACATTTGTCATTGCAATGTTGACTGCATCATCATACTTGACGTTTGTCATTGGCTACATATTTTTTTTTTGCTTCGATTGGAGGAGGCGGGCATTTAGCCAAATAGGTTGGCCACCCCTGACCGAACGTCAAACGCCAACAGAAAAAAAATGATTAACTCGCGCATAGTACACGGTGCGTGTGTGTGTGATGGTTGGTTATCGTCAAACTTCAAAGTGTAGAGGGCCAGGCCTACGCCAATTCAAACAACAAGCTCCTCCGTCGTCCAGCTTTATTCGAATTTTTTCGTTTCGTTTCGTTTCGTTTTTGTTCACAAAAATCAATTCGAATCTTCGCTAAGCATACAACAAGAGTGGAGAGATTAATTAAGAGCTGCTTGCTTGTTTTCGGTTGCCTTGTCCGTCCATCTTCTTCGTAGACATAGACATGGTCACCGTCGTCCGTGTCCGTGTCCGTGATATGATAAGCTCGGCGTCCACAAGGCCCGGGAACTTTTCGGTTTCAGGTTTAGGATTTTAGTTTTTTTTTTGGTGTGTGTCCAGTTTGATGAATAATATTAACGGATATTTCTCTTGATGATGCCGTTGCTGCTGCTGCTGCTGCTTCACCATCTTCGTATTATTATTCCTCTTGATGATCAATTCGACAAACAACAGACAACAAGAGCGGGAATAAATAAGTATTAAAGTAAAAAAAAAGAGCAAACAACTAGGAAGCAGCAACAGCAGCAGCAGCAGCAAACCAACAACCATCCACTTCTTTTCGAAGCCAACAAGCAGCAAAAAAACGAAAAAAGAAAGAAGGTAGCATTTCCAAGATAGATAGATAGGCGCATTGCAAAACTATCGAAAGGATGCACGCTGCTGCTGCTGAAAAAAACGATCCAGTTCTGGTATTTTCGGCAATTGGTAGAAGAAGAAGAAGAATCTAGTTTTAATTAAAAAAATGTGAAGTGGCCAAATGTGAGTGTGTGTGTATGTTTGCTTGCTTGTTTCTATCTATCTATCTGACAAGACCCCTCCTCAGTCAGTCTCGTCCACAATCCCCAATAGAGTCTTCCAGCAAGAAGAAGATGAAGATGAAGAAATCGTCCAAAGACATCTTGCACGATTTACATTCGCGACTTGACTTTTTTTTCGGGTTCCGCTAGTGGTGGTGGTGGTGGTGGTTATAAATTATTGATTAATTTTGATTCGGATTTCCGATGTTTCACAGGGCAAAATTAAAACCATTAATAGCATCATTCTGCTTATTCCTTCTTTGTTCATTTAGGTCTGTCTGTCTGTTGCCATTTTGTTGCCAATCAATTTGGTGGAACATTCTCATCTCTCTTGAGATCCTTCATCCACCAACAAGACAGAAGACAGAACATGTTGAGGCGGCCCGGGAAACAGAAGAAGAAGAAAGGGTTGAAAACACACAGAGCCACAAGTCTTTTCGGCGCGATTCCAAAATAATGAAACGAAACGAAGCCAGAAAAATGCAAAGCATGCAAAGCACGCCCGGTACGATGCGGTTCATCATCATGATAGTGGTGGTGTGGTGGGGTGTTCATTGTTTTCAAATTATCCGCCAAACAGCAATCAATAATCTATATCGTTAGTGTGTGTGTGTGTGTGTGGGTGTGTACCAAATCGAAGATAAAGTTTTCGCTCGCTCGCTCTCGCTCTCTCTCCGTGTGTGTGTCTTGGGCATTCGATTACTACCGGATTCTCGGTTCGACTAACAACGGGCTGGCTAGCCCCCTGAAATGTTCCCGTGAAAAGCAAGACACAAAAAAAAAAAATCATTATCCCCAAGACCCTTTTAGTAGTAGGTGTATATGCGATATATACATATATAGGCGGAAACTTGTGTTCTCTTCATTAAATTGACAAGTTACAACCAACCGAACCAACCAACCAGGGAGAGCGAGCGAGCGAGGTGACGCGCGTTTGGGGCTTAATCGCCAAAAAAAGCCAAGGCAAGGCAAGGCAAGGCAAGCCCCAGAAAGCTAGCAAACACTAGCAGCAGTAGTAGTGTAGTGTAGTGTAGTGTTGTGTGTGTGTGTGTGTTGGGAGGAGGAGGTGGCGCGAAAAGAAGAAGAAAAAAAATTCAATTCATCATTTTTTTTCTCTGGTTGCCATTTTCCTTTCGAAAATTTCCATTCACTCACTCTCTCTCACTCTCTCCCTCTCTTCCTGTATTCCGCGTCTTGGTCTTTTTTGCATCATTGGCGCCCAGAAAAAAATCATAATAAAGCTCCCAAATTGATTTTTGGACTGGCGCGATTCCATTAGGCGACGTAAGCCGAATGTTGAATCCATCCATACACCACGCACACATGGATACACACAAACACACACACACACGGGGATAAATCCTTTTATTTTGGCCACATTTCAATACACACGCACACAGACAGACAGAATTAATCACATTTTGAATGATTGGTCGTAACCGAACGAAACGGAATCGTTTTTGATGATAAATCGATACATGTTGTTGTTGTTTGCCCAGAATTTGCTTTTTTTCTTACGGAACTTCGTCGGGGCGACCCGAATATGTGTTTTCGCGCGCTGATTTGGACGTCCACGTCTAGTGTCGTCTAGTCTAGTCTAGTTATGCAATGTGTTGTGTAGTGTGTATCATCATCATTGTGTGTGCAAGGTACCAAAGAATCCTAGAGAATCATCGACATTCTCATTGCCATTTTCATGGTTCTAGTTCGCTCTCGCTCTCTTATCGCAACGACAACAACAACAACAAGAAAATTAGAATCAAAACCCGAACAAAAGTCAAACCATACTGCTGGCGCTGGGCTCCATTATGAATTGAATTTCAGCTTTATCCAGCTAGTATCCAGCACTAGTACTAATACTAATATTCCCAACTAGTTCCGGTTATAAAGAGCCAAAGAGCCCAACCATTTATTATTATTATTATTATTATTATTACATAATAAAGAGCGTGAGAGAGAGAGCCGGGAACGACCAAGAGATAAGAATAATCGGATAGTTGCTTAATTGCAATCTTCTTCTTCTTCGTCCTCTTCTTCCGCTTATTCGTTTTTCTAATGATTTTCGTTTTTTCGTTTTTCGTTTCGTTCGTTTCATTCAGGTGGAGCTTCGCGATAGCACGACTTCGCATCAGTGTGTGCTGCCTGTGTGTGCGCCCGCCCCTCTCTGCTGTTGTTGTTGTTGTTTGGCTGGCTGGTCGTCCCCACGCTAACACATGCAAGCAAGCAAACACATGCCCACATTGTGCCGACATTACACCAGCATTACAGCATTAAATCCGCGCTAGCACAATAGATGGATGGTGGGCGGAGGAGGCGGCGACAACAACCTGGGTGCTATTGGTGACTTAATAGAAAGAAAAGAAAAGAAAGAAAAAAGAGACCAAGCAGTGTTGGCGCCATAATATGAATGAAGAGAGAAGAGAAAAAAGAAAAATACTCGAGAATATTGGATTAAAAAAAAACGAAATATGGAAAAAGAAACGAAATCAACGATAACAACCAAAGACAGCCAGAATATTCTTCTTCTTCCTGTTCTTCTTAGAAGCTTTATTTTTCAATAATGTGTTCATTGCTGTTGCTGTCCCAATTCCACTGTTGATGTTGATTCAATGCAACAACATTTCTGCGCTAAAAACGAAAAACGAAACAAAACAGAACAAAAATAATGTGAAAAAGCCATTCCCGAGAAAAGTAGAAAATCCCGCGAACACACAAACAACACACATATATTTTTTACTATAATTTTTTTAAAAACAACACACCCACCCACCCACCTACCTACCTACACACCCACTTACCTGTATATACATCGATAGATAGATCGAAAGTAAAGTGAAGAAAACGAATATTAATGAAACTTTTACACGGAACAACCCGCAAAGTTATAACTAAAACCATTTCAAAAATGAGCTTGTATCAATTGCAAGAATTGGCCACCAGGCAACAAGAACAAATAGAATGTACGCAAAGATTATTGTTGAACAAAGAACAACGTTTACAATATTTGTCCAATATGCAAGAAACAAGGCAAAGGCCATTATATGATTATGATCAACATTTGATGCATTTCAAAGAGAAGATTTCGCTTCAAGAGGCCAAATTACAAAAGCTGAGAATGTTGCAGGGACAGATCCAGAAACATCGTTTGGCAAATTCCAATGTTTGTAAGTATAGCATACTTTAGTTTTATGATCCATGAAACCATTTCCGAAAGGGGTATTTCAACCCGTTGAAATCCGTTCATTCGGTCGGTCAATTAATCTTGATAAATCGCATCAAAAACAAACATTATCAGCGGTTAATGATGATATACATTCCATTAGGCAGTCCGTGGTGGTTATCGTCGATCATAATTTTACCATTTTTTTCATTCTGTTTCTTCCACACTCCTCTTCCTGTGCACACAGGTTCCGAGCTGGAAACATTGAAATTATTATTCAAAGAAAAGGAACGTGAATTATCGGTTGCCATGAACAAAATCGAAACATTGACAAGACAATTGGATGAGATCAAAAAAAATGGCAACATTGGTTCCAACAGTGTTGGTGGTGCGGGCTGCGGCGTCGGCGGCGGTTTTTCCAACAATAACGCCAATTTTGAACATTCAATGGATTTGGAAAATTTAAGACAAGAACTTTTGGTAAGTAGCACTTATCGTTCGAATTCGAAGCTTTATTCTCTCTATTCGAAGCTTTAGCGCGCACACACACACACATCCATTATTTATTGGATGTTGATATGTGTGTGTGTGCGTATGTACGTATATAACCAGTATACGTTTACTATGATATTTTTTTTGTTCCCGTTCCGTTCCGTTGTGTTCCGTTTCCTCTTCCCTTATATTTTTTTAGTTCAAAAGCAAGATGTTGCGCCAAAATGAAGAAGAATTGCTATACAAGCGTAACATACTGTATAAACGAAAATGTGATATGCTCAAAGTTGATCAAAGAATAAATGATTTACAATCCAGATTGGCGCGTAAAAAACAACTGAATCAACAACAACAACAGCAGCTTTTACATAATCATCATCATCAACAACAACAGAATCCGAACTTTTTCCGCACGACGGAAAACGGAAACAGTTACCTGATGATGATGAACACCAACACTAACAACAATACTAATCAACAACATCATGAAAATTCATTCATCTCAAAAACCTTGCTACGAAATTCCATTGGTCATTCCGCTGGAAAAATGATTATGAACAACAACAGCAGTAATTCGAATCATCCGCATAGGCAACAAAATCCAAGCTCAATGTCCAATGTGGCCACCGTGGAACCGTTGCCTCGATACAAAATCGATCATGTGAGTATTGAATTTGAATTTTTTTTATTAATGAATCCTGGCGTCAAATTGGCGCGCAAAAATGGAAAACTTCCTTTCGTTTTCACTCGCTGCTGCATATCATTATTAATTCAATAAATTAATTATAAAACTTCATAGTATGATTATTCGCGTTGCTTTGATTATGGCGCAAAGAAACTGGATCCAAAATATCAAACATTACCATATAATGCAAAATTGGGCGCCAAACTTAAAAATATTAATAATAATGGCCTGATGATGAACCAACAAGCGGCCAGCAGCACCAAATTTTCTGCCGAAGAGAATGGTGGTTCCAATAATAATAATAAACAATTCATGCAACGGCTACACGATTGTTGTGATATTAATGATATAGTGTTGAAGAATGATAATAATGCAAACGGAGGCGGTGTTGGAGCCGATTCCGCAAAGAATGATATTTCATTAATAATCAACAATAATAACCACCACCCACACCATCACCAACATCATCATCATCATCATGGCATGAAGAATAATGCGGCGGCCAGCAATGCTAATAATACCAACAATAATAATAATAACAATGATAATAGCAGCCTGGAAGAGAGGCCATCACCATCGGGCAGTAGCGGATCTTCGGATAGGATCTCATCCTCTCTAACCACATATTCTTATAATAATGAAAAGTCGAATTTCAATGATATGAAATATGGATCCAATAACCATAATAATGCTAATAATAACAGTATCAGTGGTAGTAAAGATTTAAGTAAATCTCATTACGCCAACAATGAAGAACAAAATTCATTATTATTTCCTCATCGTTTTGTGCCAAACTCTATCAATGCATCAATGATGGCCACCGCTGCCGCGACAAATTTAAGCAGCTTGCCAGCATCAGCTAACAACGAAACAGAATCAAGCTGTGATTCGAACAATTCCCAAAAGGATAAACCATCCGCTCCAGTTAAACCGATTGCAACGACGACGACGACGACCAACTTGGTGAACAAAAATAATTTTGTTGAAAGTTCCAATCAACAACAAGATTTATTTTCCAATCAGTGAGTTTGTCGCAAAGTTTTTTTTTGATTAACTTTCCCTATTTTTTCCATTTTAAAAATCTTTTCACTATATTTTTGCTCGAAAATTCAATTCCCGACCAACACAGAGATGCTTGTGCAGAGGAGAATAGGAGCAGCGATGAGGTTGATGATCATGGTAATCATCAAAGATCCAGCGTTAGTGAGATTGTGAATAAATTGAACAATTTAACCACCCAAGAATCATGGGAGAAAACCAAACGTAGGCCAGTGGTTTCAACCAACGAAATGGAAAGAGAGCTTGAAAAGATTTCAAGTGATCACTTAATAAATAACAATCATGGTTGTGATGCCAATGATTTGGAAGCGGGCCATAAAATTGATACATTGGCCTCTTCGAGGATACGCGGATCCACCAACAAAAACACTACACCAACTACCATCACTTCAGAAGATGCAATCAATAACAATGAAACACCATCGGATGAGATTGAATTAAGAAAAGACGATGATGCTACAATTAATGAATCTGCCACTTCTGCTTGGAATGAAACCAATCCGAAAACGTTCGCCAGAAGAATCAAAGGCAGCTTGAAGAACAAAGAACAAACTAACAACAACAATAATAATAATAATAAGCCCAATAAAATCGGCTCCACGACAAGACGGGTGAGCTTTGATCCATTGGCTCTGTTATTGGATGCATCGTTGGAAGGGGAACTTGAACTTGTTAAAAAGACTGCCAATCAAGTAAGGATAATTTCCATTACGGCTTTTGGCTGAAACTGAAACTTTTTTTTTCTCTTTTCCGTTCGTTAATCCTTCACCATCAATCAATCCTCGTTCGCTTTGGAACGAATTTAATTTTTCCTTTTGCCAATTAGGTGCCAAATCCAAGCGCTGCCAACGATGAAGGTATTACCGCATTGCATAATGCTACTTGTGCTGGCCATTTTGAGATTGTCAAATATTTGGTGGAGATTGGATGCGACGTGAATGTTCAAGATTCTGATGGATGGTAAGCAGGAGAAAAAATAAATTATTCAATAGATTCTTTTCTATGCTCTCCCTCCCTCGAGCTTGGAAATAGTTGGTCGCGTATTTTTTTTTCTCAAATATTAATTTTGATCTTGTTTTTGGCTTTTGTTTGGGGGGAACAAAAAAACAGGACACCATTACATTGTGCAGCATCTTGTAATAATTTAACAATGATCAAATTTCTTGTCAAATCTGGTGCATGCATATTTGCCACAACGTTCTCCGATCATGAGACAGCTGCGGAAAAATGCGAAGAAGATGAAGAAGGATTCGATGGTTGTTCACAATATCTTTATGGTAAGAAGATTGGGGATTTTCTTTTCTCTCTCTCTCTCTTCCGATAATATCCCATAACGAAAAGCAATATATTTATCTTTATTCTTCATGCATCATTCTTCATTCTTATTATTTTTTCTCCAATCATTTTATTCTGCTTGTGCCATTCTTGTTGTTGACAATAATTTTCTGATTCCTGTTGTTCCGATTCTTTATTTCCCAATCTCCCTTCTATTCTTTTGGTCCGCGTAGGCGTCCAAGAAAAGCTTGGCATATTGAACAACGGAATCGTGTATGCTCTCTACGATTATGAATCACAAAACGAAGATGAATTAAGCTTCCATGAAGGTGATGCACTGAAAGTATTGCAGAAAGGCGATGATCGTGAAAAAGAATGGTGGTGGTCCTCATCGTTGTCGGCGGCCAAATCGAACATCACCGCCAAAGAAGGTTACATTCCCCGGAATCTGATTGGCGTAAGTTTTTGTCAATTACCTCACTAACTAATGTCATAATGGCACCGGAACTTAATTCTGTTTTGATTTTTTTCTCTCTCCACTTCTCCGGCCGTGATTTATCACCCGCCACCATACAGCTTTTTGCCCGAATCAAACCAAAGGATTAAGATGCCAAATTAATTGTTTTATTATTATTTTTATTATTTTTTTCGAAACTTTTATATATTTTAGACTTTCGATGTATCTCGCAACCACACTCTGTCGCTTAATGAATGAATGAATTTTTTTTATACATTTTCACAAGCTGTGATTTTTTTTAAATAATGAAAAATGATTTATTTAATAAATCCTTTTATATATTTTCAAATCGTAAATTGATGAAATTTTCCATTTTTTTCATCCATTCACATTCATTCATCTTCTTCGAAATGATCTTCATCGTCCAACAAGCCTTCGGTAACCGATTGTTTAGGCCTTAACGAAACATACACGAATGAACCAAGTGATACCAGCAAAAACGTCCACATCATCCAATAGTAGTATGCGCCGAAAAACCATGCTTTGAAAAAGAATCTGATCAATAGTGCACTCATTCTGGTCATGGTACACGAATCTGTTTGGTAAATTTTTTCGGTCAAACAATTAGATCAAACTGGTCAAAAACATTGGTTCTGAGACAAATGATTTACCTTTAGGTGATGCCAATGTACATATCTGGGTGGTGTTGGTTTTAAAATCTTCATAATATTGTCTACCATAAGTGGCATATTGTGGAAATGCAGAATAAAACAATACGTTGATGCCCATTATGGCCAACATTACCAATGCAAACAGCAGCAATGTTGCTTGAGGAGCGGTACGTCCCGGTATAACCTTATACAGCTTGATGCATAAACACCGTATGCCAATATGTCGGAATCCGGATATGGTGTACATGACCAGCGAAAAGGTCAATATCAACACTAGCATATAATCCAATGGATAGACCGGTTGCAATTCGGACAGAATGAAATCCAATGGATTCGGATAGGTAGAATTGGCCAATGCATAGCCCATATGCATGCCAAGCGAATGAAACGCTTTATCCAAACTATTGGTGGTGACAACAAAAAAAATTATCAGCGTGAATTTTTTTCATTCAAAACAATCACTTACTTGGTGATGAGCAATGCAATCCACACCAAAATGGAAATGACCAATATCATCAGACCGAAACCGATTTGGATTGGTCGGAATAGAAACCGCAACCGATAGAAAAAACTATCACGATAAGCGTTGATCAATTTCCCTTCTAAATTGTTCAAACGTTCCTGTTCTTCTAATCGTCTCAATCTGGCCGTTTCTTTGTCGGTCAACTGTCCGGTGGCTCGAAGCTTTTCCCTCAAACTGTTTATATTGAACGAATTATTCAGATGACGATCTTCAATCTCTTGCATTTGTTCGTGAGCACTTTTCGTTCCTTTTATGAACGATACGGGCCAGGAAAACATTCCGAACGCTGTATAAACAGCAACGATGGTCACACCGATACTGGTCAGAATAGACAACACCATTGACATTGCATCTTCACCGCGATTCTTTTCCAAAACATTGATTACGTCGAAAATTTTATCCACCCATGTTTCATTCTTGTTCGGATCGGGAGTCGGCCTCAGTGGAACAAACGCTCTGTAGAATCGGGATTTGGAACAACATTTGGTAATTTTGTCAATTTCGGTAATTTCGAAAAAAACAACAACAACAATACCCAATCATGAGGAGAAATGCTGCCAAAAGTACAAATATTGATGTGTATTTCAATGCAGTAATTGTTGGATTAGAATCAAAGATAGAGCTATCTCTTTCTTCAAAATAGAAATATGCAAACGGTATGATGAAAAAGATGAAAACAAATATGATCGAATACAGTGCTGAAACAAAAATTTTAAATTTTAAATTCAGGTAAAAAAACAAAACAAAAAACTCACTGTAATATGAATAGAGAACTTGATTTTCAATATGTTCACGCCATGTTATATTTTCAGCCCATCCCTAAAACGGTGGTTTTTGGGAGTGAAAAACGAACATATTACAAAACAAAACAACACGACACAAAACCAAAACGAAATCCGAACCTTGAATGTTCCATTCGGATATTTCATTGATGAAACAATGAAAATATCCACCGGTAATAGTGAACATGTTAACAATGCGATGACAAGCGATAGTACTGCGGTGATTGTTGTTGATTTGATTGAATCCAATCGATTTGTATATTTTCTCACATAATATATCGAAAACAATATGATGAACTATCGATGACCATCAAAAGGATAAACATCATCAATCGTCAATCCTCAAGGATTTTTTCCAAAATTTTCCCAAAAACAACAACTTACAATCAAAGCAAAACCAAACGATGACAATATTCCTGCAATATCATTGAATCGCAGATATTTAGTCATTGTTTGGCCTGTTCGTTCGTTCGGGTCTGATGAATCTTTTGGAGCAAAAAAGATTGAAATAAAAAAATACAACAAAAACAACAACAATTACATAACAACAAATGTTGACTGTTGTTGTTGACAGTTAAGACGCAATTATATGCACTGCTTGACGATTATTTTTTTTTGCGCCGAGTACCGTTCATAAAGGACAGGTCCGAAATTAACGTTCGATTTTCATCGTGCCGATTTTTTCAATGTTCTGCAAAACTTTCGTCAATTTTTCGTCAATTTTTGCTTGAGTGTTTTCATTGAAGATCATTGTTTCGGTTATGGATAGATCAAATCCTGGTCCATAGTAAAGGAATAGATCATGATCAGGAATGTCCGGATCTAATGTTTTTCCCACTGTTTTGGCCGTGATCAAAGTCCATAATTTTGCCGTGTTTACATAATTGTAACCACCTCCACCCAACAACATCAACGGTATACGATATGTTAGCAATTTTTCAATGCAATATTCATGTGTTTTCGGTGTCAGGTTGAACGACATCATCCTGTCACCGCTCAATGTATCGGCACCACATTGACAAATTATAACTTGTGGGTTGTATTTGGGAATCAACTTTTCGACGATATTCTTGAAAACATAAATATATTGATCATCGTTCAATCCAGTCTCAAACGGAAAATTTATAGTATGAAATTTTCCACGATCCAGACCCACGTCATCGATACTTCCTGTTCCAGGAAAAAATCCAATCTCATATTTGTGCAACGATAATGTGAAAACTTTGTCCGTGTCCGTGAAAAAATTCTCCACACCATTCCCATGATGTAGATCCAAATCAATGTATAAAATTCTGTTGAATCCATTTTCCAGAAAAGTGATTGTACCATGAACAATATCGTTGGTGTAACAAAATCCTGAAGCTTCACCCTTCAAACCATGATGCCATCCGCCAAACCAGTTGATGACAACTTGACATTCTTGGCTAATCAGTGCTTTAGCTGCTGTTATTGTTGATGATACCAAATATGCAATAGTTGAGTAAATATTGTCAAATGTCGGGCAATCATAAGCAAGACCAAATGTTTCGTAATCAACATCATTGACTTGGATTGCATTGTTTACATCTTGGCAGGAAATTGCTTTCAAAAAATCGAGATATTCAATTGTGTGAAATTTACTTAATGTATCATCATTGGCTGGCTTCACAGAGATCGTTCGGCAATCTTCTAACAATTTATAAGCTTCAATTAATTTATGGACCAAAAGTGCCTGCCGACAGACATAACAACAACAACAACAATCAAAATTAGGAAATCATTAATCTCGTCAAATCTTACCCTTCCTTTGATTGGTGGTATTCTGCTGACAGCCGACAATAATTTACAATCAAAAATGTAGCCGATGTTTTTCATTTGAATCTCGTCAGCAGCCATATTTGATGATAACGCCGACACATGAACATGAAACAAGCAAATAGACCAAAATCAAACAGCGACATCTGGTGTTGAAGAATCCGTCCTTTCAACCACAACAAATCGTATCGCCGATTTTAAATTCTGAATCCAAGATGAACACCGATTTTCAAGCTCAGATCGGCCAATTGATCCGCAGCGAACAAAAAGATGAAATCTATGTGAATAGTTTGAATGAAGAACTACATTCCATAATCAAACAATTGGTGGGCATCCGTTCCTGGATCCATTGGCAACAAACCATTACTGAATTTAACAAATTCATCTATTATTCATTGACCACCATTGTTGGCAGTCAAACATTGGGCGAGGAATATTGCCATGTGATACCGGTGAACCAAGATGGTAGATCAGTACCATCATTAGCGAAAAGATTCATGTTGGCCGTGTTGTATTCTTTCAACCCTAGAATCGTTAAATTGTTGATCAATCATGTCAAACAACTTTTGCTGCTCAAATACCCAAAGATGGATGAAGCGATTGTTGTGGATGATCTTGATTTTTTGCTCAAATCTCTTGAACGAATCAATCGTTTAGTGTTTTTTCACAATGCAACCTATCCCAGTGTAAGCAAACGTTTGCTTAGCATCAGATACTTGTCAACCATCAATCGTAAATCTTCATCATCGGTAAACAATGATTATTCTACCAACACCTTGATATCATATTTGAACATTATGCAACTAATTCTATCATTCTATGCAAGGTACGGAACATTGAAAAGGTTAATGTGGCCAAGTTCGTCGTGCCAAGACAAGCAAGGCATCTTGAAAAATCAACAACAACAACATGCAAGTCAATCAAAAGATGTTGGGGAAGATGTTAAGCATAGATGTTCATTGTGTTGTTGCACCAGAACCAATCCAACATTGCTTTTATGTGGTCACGTATTTTGTTGGAATTGTTTGAATGAATGGCTTCAATATAAAGATGAATGTCCTGTTTGTAAAGCGAAAATTAATGATAAGCAATACGTTTTTCTTCATAATTTTTGTTGATAATCTCTTCAAGATGTATGCGTCAAACTATCGTGGCAATGGTTTTGGTGGTGGTGGAATCGCACGCAAATCTCTTTACAAATACTTGTGTGTGTGTGTGTTTTGTTACAATCTTTACACACCAACATTAACATTGATTTTGATTAATTTTATATTCTTAGAATCTTAATTCTCCTAAAAGACCGGGCTAAACGAAGAAGAAACAGAAGAAAGTTTAATACATTTCAAGAATGATGTTGATTATCGTCATAATATGATTCCAGCGCAAAATTTCATCCTGACCTTGTCAAACGAGAGTCTTGTCAAAGTAATGATATCGTTGTGGGGTTGTTGATGGTGGTGGTGGTGGTGTTTACTGTTTTTTTTTTCGCCTTACCACACAAAATTCAACCGCCAAACACACACAGAAGAAAAAGAATCCGATCAGCATCCCAAAGAAAAAAGTGTACAAGCAAACGATGCGATTGCATTTATGATTTATGATTACACAAGACATCCCAAATACAGTGATGGAATTCATGATGATGTTGTGGATGATGTGGATGCTGGGATGCTCGGAGCACCAACATTATTTCATGTTATTTCTTCTTGTTTTGGATTTAAACATTTCCATAATTCAATTTTTTCCGAAAAAAATAAAAATAAAACGAATTTTTGAACAAAATGGTCGCGGTTTATTGCGCTTTGCGATGGTCATTATTTGCGAATCCCCCCTCACAAAACGGCTGACAATTTACGTTGTTTTTGAACGGCCCCCGGATCTGGAAACAAGGGGGCCGAGGGGCGTTCAAAAACAACAGGACAACAAAATGGAAGGGAAAAGGAAAAAAGAATGTTTGTCCCTCGGTACGCAACGCGATGTTGCGGAGTGCGATGTTCCGAGATTTTCGAATTGAATCTCGATTGCACACTGAATCATCATCGGTTCGGGTGCCGTCATCATCATCGGGCCAAATAATGTGATCCACCCCCACCACCACATCAACGGCAACAGAAGCAGACGGTCCGAAGAGTAATGGGTGCTTTGATTTGATATTTTTTTTTTCGCCATCGTTGATCGTGCTAGGCTCTTCATCCTGGTTCGGTTGCTTTCGGTCGGTTTTTGGTTTTTCCCCATTTATACATACAGGGCAAGCTAAATCCAATTGAAATGGCGACGGTCGACAATCCAGCAGGCAGGCAGGCGGCAGCTGTTAATCCACTTGGCTGCAGATTGGCCGAATTGAACCGCGAACCGAACCGAACGCGAAAACGCAAAACCCTAAAACGCATCGAATCAACCGAAAACTGAATGAATGAATGATTACTTCGTTTTTTTCGCGGGTGTTGTTGTTGTTGGTGAGAATCCAGAATGTGCCAAGCCAAAAGTAATGATCATTTTTTTTGAAGTTTGTTTAGAAAAACTCGCACCATCAATATATTTTCCACATTGCCAAGTGTTGATTACAAAACAAGATGTTGTTGGTTGGTTCCAAATGGTTGTGTTTATCCAGAGCAACACACACACTGGGCGAGAGAATCCACTGCCGAATCCATCAGAATCTTGTCATCCAAATGAATGTCCTTGGCTGGATACACCAAAGCGGTTTTGCGGTTTCAAATCTTTGACAGTTTTGTTTTCCATAATCCTCAGACATTGGACAAGAACCATATGACACATCCTGGAGCCATCTGAAGCGATCTTTAAAAGATCCCGAATGTTTATATTTCTCGAATGTCCTCCCGCCAAGAGCATTATCATGGAACCAAGATCTAAATAGACTGAGCGTTGATGAGGCCAACACTTCCCAACAAATCCAGTTTGTGGATTTACCGAACGCAACGGCAGATTTCCAAAGTATGCAACTCGAAATCATTTCTGGTCATCATGTGTGATTATCTCCGTTTCCAATACGATTGTTTGCCCGCTTTGTTTCCTCGACGTATCGAAAAATCGAAGCTTCAAAAAACAAATATAAGAAGCCAAAACCTAACAAGATCTAAAGTTATCACGGTGGACAACCAACAACAACAACACCATGAATTAGAAGATATTTTTCACTCGCACCATCGTATTTCGGCAACGATTTCTTGTTTTTTCTTGTTATTTTTTGAAACAAGCCGCCAATCTCTTCACAGCCATATTTCATCCAATCACTGTGTGTGGATGATGATCATGGTCTCGAAGATCACCACCAACATCACCATCATCCACACCATTGCTGGCTGAAGGAAAAGCGGGAAGCAGCAGCAGCTTTATTTTTTTTTATTTTTGTATTTTTTGTTTTCGAGGTTGTTTGATTTTGTGTCCAACCAAAAAAATTATTCTCCAAACACTTCTTCTTCTTCTCCGTCTTCGTCGTCTTCGTCTTCGTCTTGTTCTGATACCGTGGCCACCGCCGATTGAACGCGCACCAACACCAACACCAGCACAGAGCTTGGTGTGCTTCAAGCAGAGAGTTTTCAGTGTGTGTGCAAAATGTAATACAAAAGAGCTGGCTGGAAAGCCGCGAGAGAGAGAGAGAGCGGGCGATATTTGGGAAACGCATATACAAACGCAAAAGGTGTCCCAAGTGGATGTTGGATGTGCTTGTGCGAATGCGAGTGTAAGTTTGCGCTTCATTTTCGATTTGGTGGTCAGAACGAGAGCAACGCAACGCAACACGAAAATTCTAATCCCGAAATCGAAACCCGTGGTCTTCTCCGTGTGTTTTACAGTTTCGCTGTTTATTTTGTTGGTGCGCGCCAGTGTTGTGGTCGTAGAACGAACGAGCGCGCGCGGGTCTCTTCTGGATTCAAATTTGAATCATTGTGTCTCCGTGTGTAAGCGAGTTTTGGTCCAAACACTCTGGAACCTTCAAAATTGGATCGAACAACAAACCGGTCTGACTCACCAACCAATCAGCCCATAAGATTAAGTGTGATTAAGTTGGTGGTGTTCTCTTGGGTCCCAAAGCGTTCCAGGACCGATTCTGCGAACCGAAAGTGCGAATGTGAGTCAAATGTGTGTGTGTGACCCGAATGACCATCATCAATGATGAATATCTTCGAAACGTTGATGAGATTCGGATTGAGATTCCGAAATGTGAACATGTGAATGTGCTTTGAATTCGTAATTTCGGTTGTTTTGTCGTCCAAAACCAAATTCATCACAGTGTTCATCACAGTGTTCATCCGGGTGTGTGTGCGTGTGTATGATCCAGATCCAAAATGTCCAAACGAATCGGATCACGACGAGGGCGGGTGATGTTGACCACCACCACCAACGCGACCAACATTTTGAATTCATTCAAATATTGGCCGATGATGGCCACCATTGTCCATTTGACAACCATATTGATCCTGTTTGTGTCCAAAGAACATCATTGCTATCCATCATCATTATCATCAACTTTGCCACAATTTTTTTCATCACAAAATTCCATACTAAGCGATCCTTGCTATGATGATTCAGGTTGGAAAACCGGAAACGGAAACCACCCCCCCAAAACCCTTTTCCTCTTGTGTGTGCTGTTCCACACCATTAACATGACATTGTTTAGGGTGCCAGGATGATGATAAGGAGCAGCAGCAGAAAAATCATCACCTCGGAAAATTACGATAATGATAATGATGATGATGAGGAGGAGGAGGAGGACGCGGATGCTTTTCCGTTCGTGCTAATAGTTGGGCGTTGAGCGTTTTGCCCACACACGCCCCCACCCAACAAACGAGATGCCAAAATGAGAAATGAGGATCTCGAGAGAATCCCCTTACCGTTTACCGTTATGATACACTTCTTGGCGGATTCTTCTTGCGATCTTGCCTCAAGTGTGTGCCCACGGAAACGGAATAGTGTTAGCGAGTGTGTGTCGGTGTGTGTGTTTTGTCATGATAACACCACGTCGTCGATGATTATGATGATGATGATGGGCGACGTTAATGAGCGTTGAAGAATCCAGAATCGTGTGTGGCTGCTAATGAGCTTGGGAAACCCTACACGGGTCGTTTCCGAAAATTCTGAAGGCCAAAATCATTCATATTCATTTTGAGACATTAGTGAGAGCGAGCGAGAGAACGAGAGAGCGACAGAATTTTCGCAACACATTATCGTTTGGCACACATTATCTCGCTTGCTTAGTGCTAATTTATGTGATTTATAATTATTAATAATAATTATCGGGCTTCTTTTTCTCGTTTCTTGCTTGTGTGTGTCGCGTTTTCCGTTTCCAAAAACACCGCGTGTTGGTTTTTCAACCCTTCACACCCGCAATCACGCACGCACAACCATCGAAAACCATTGAAAACCATTGTGCATGGCAGGCAATCCCAAGAGATGTATACCTGATTTTGTCAATGCCGCTTTCAACAAAGAAGTTGAGGTAAATATTTTTTGGATTTTTGCCATTCATGTGGCTTCAAAGGATTAACGCGTTTTCGTTGTTCTTTGGTCCACCACCATCAAGGTGTCCAGCGAATGCGGCAAGAAACGTACGCGGCATTGTTGGGTGACCACCGGGGCCGACGACGAAGACGATGATGATAATAACAACAACGATAATGATAATGGTAATAACGATAACGATGATGATTACCAAACAAGCGGAACAACAACCACCAACGGCGGTAAAGAACGAATCCGTAATTGTAAAATATGCGACCAAAACGATCCACGTTATAGCCATCCGGCCAGATACTTGACCGATCTCAACAATCCACATAATATTACATGTTGGATGTCCGAACCGTTCACCGACCGTAACCAGAATGTTACCGCCATTCTGCGTTTGGGCAAAAAATATGAACTAACCTACATAAGCTTGCAATTTTGCGACACCAAACCAGATTCGATGGCCATCCTGAAGAGCATGGATTATGGTGAAACATGGCATCCGTTTCAATATTATTCTAGTCAATGTAGGAAGGTTTATGGCCGACAGAATCGTGCCGCCATCACCAAAGGTAAACGCTCATTATTGTTACATCATCCTAATATTTTAAAATAATCATAATCATCACCGATTCCCTTGTCGCCACTGAAGCCAACGAACAGGAACCACTATGCGCTGATTCCAGTACGGAACCGATTTCCGGTTCCCGTGTTGCATTCAGCACGCTGGAAGGTCGCCCATCCGCTTATGATTTCGACAACAGTCCAGTGTTGCAAGATTGGGTCACAGCTACTGATATTAAAATCATTTTTAACAGGTTTGTTTCTTTTCAATTCGTTTTCGTATTTTGCTTTCGTATTTTTTGGCCATTTTCCTCGGATAGAAATTTGCTGTGTTTCTGTTTCAGTATATCTTATCAAAAACGTATAAATCCTACCTTTTGCTTGCGAATCCCACCACCTTAAACCACCACCCAAAAATGAAGAAGAATGAATTAATTTACCTGCGTGGTCTTAGCCGGTCTACCTGGTCGCGCGGTGATTACACGCACACACACACACACGGACGGACATTACCTGTCCAGCAATCTTGTTGATTGTCTCCTCGTTGTGTGTGTGTAGGCCCGATATATATTCCCTTAAATGAACAACAATTTATTCGACGATCACCTTTGCCCCCTCTGCACCTTCCTTTTTTTCATCCCCCCCTAAGATTTTGCCTTGTTCTCGTCGTTGTTGTTCGGTATTTAACATATTTTAT
>JAOZJS010000354.1:0-41410 GCA_025882695.1 Amerodectes protonotaria | reverse complement strand
AGCGCTAGTTTGAACATTACTCATCAGTGTCACTATGTAGTGACTATCTCATTTCATTGCCCGTTTTTATTTGGTTGAAGTGGTTCTATTTTTGAAATTTGTGTTATTTTGAAATCAATCAATAATCGACCTAACAACGATCGTGTGGTGATCGAATTGTGTGTGTTTTTTGCAATGAATCAAACAAAAAATAATGATCATTTTTATTTCCATTCAAATATTTCCGTTGAACCATCAGACATCAAACAATGATCATTGTGTGTGTTTGTTTTGAGATTTCCATCAACTTCAACAAGACAAAAACGATGGTAGAGTATCTTTTTTTCGTGATTTTCCAATGAAACCAAGATGATTTATGGATATTTTATCATTTTTTTGATTCCATGTTTTTTTTGGGAGATAATTTCCAGCCTCAACCATTTTTTTCGGACACAAATACACAACTATCGTACGTGCAAGGATTAACGTGCGGTAACAAACAAATGGGTGCGAGGAACCAATGCGCGCCAAATACAATATTATCATCTTTATCAATGTTGGTGGTGTATGTATGTCTCGCGCGCGCATTGTCCGTTTGATTTTTGTTTTCTTTGATCGTTTTTGAATGTGGCAGTGAATCAATGTGGTGCGATGTGTGTGTGACTGTTGCGCTCTCTCTTATGCATGTTTACTCGTATGAGTGTGTTAGCCAAACCAGCCAACCAACCATTTTTCCAACGTTCTGCGAGTGTGTCTTTGGCCATTATCATTATCCTGTTTCGTCTTCTTCTTTAGTTTCTCTACAAGCCAAACTTCGATGTAATAGCGACAACCAAAGAAGTCGTCGTCGTCGAATCGAGCCAAGAGAGAAAGCCCCTTCAAGAAGAGAAGTAAGCAGGAGCAACGACAACAGCACAGTTAATATCATCAAATAACGAAACAAAAACAAGCACCACCACCACCACCACCGCGATCAACAGCAACATCAAGAGTGTGGTGTATGTTTTCCACATTGAAGATTTTTTCGTGCAACCAATGATATATCTTTGTTGAGAAGCTAGAAGCCACCAAATCATTGACAAAAATAATAACAACACGACCAGAAAACCAGAATGATGATCAACTAGAAAGATTGAAGAACACAAGAAATCAGGGAGAGAGTGGTGTGTTTATGTGCCTTAAACCAAAATTATCATCGACCACCGCAGACAAATCAACAGAAGCACAAGCGACAATAATTTATCTTCATCAACCAAGATTGATTAAGGAAACAAAAAGTAAATTCATGTGGCCTTTTTGTTAATAGTGTACATCATGTTCAGTGTGCTTCTTGTTTCAGGAAACCATGCTTTTTTATTATTATGACCACCGATTGTAAGGCCATAAAATCGATGAATTTTCATAACAATAAGCATCAACCATCATATAATGGGTGATGATTCATCTTTGGTTCTCCATTCGTGGCCAATATTGTTCTCATCTACGACGATAACAAACAAAAAAATTCTCAGATGATCTTCGATGATCGTCGATTTTATTATCTCTCAAGATTATCACTCAAAATTTTGGCTGAACAAAACGAAGCAATCAAGCAGACTTAAATTGAAAATTCTCGCTCATGCAATGAAATGGACCAAAGTTTTGTTAAAACGGACAACAATGATCCTCCGATGAATGTCCGTTTTGTTCAACAAATTAAAATTCGTATTGGTAAGTTGTTTAGATAGATTTTTGGACTATTGTTTTTGTTCATATTGTCTGTTTTTTTTGGCCACCACCACCAATAGGCGAAGCCAAGAATCTTCAACCAAAGAATGGAGCAAATAGTCTTAAAGATTGTTTCTGTGTGATCAGTTTGGATCGTGAAGAAATATTTCGTACACATAATTCCATCGATAAAACATTGAGGTAATATTTTTGATCATCAAATTTGATTGTGTACAATGAAATTAATCGAAATTCAAATCACTACCGATTCAGTCCTTTTTTTGGAGAGGAATTTTGTTTTGATATTCCCCGTGAATTTCGCTATCTATCCATTCATGTTTATGAGCGTGAACGAACCATGAACAATCTACGAAATCGACCATTAGGCAAAGTCACCATCGGCAAAGATCATTTAAGAAATTTGGATGCCGAAGAATCTTGGTTCCCCTTAATGCCAGCCAATCATTCACCAGAGATTTATGGAAAGATTCATTTACAAATCAAACCACAGTTTATTTTGAATATCAATGCTCTGGTGATATTGGTCAAGTAAAATAATCTGATAATTTCGTCGATTTTTATAATTTTTAAAAATTTTGTCATTTTTTTCAGTATTTTTGAATGTCAAAACATTGCTGAAGAAAACTGTGATTCATATATCGATTTGAATATGAAAATTTACGGAAAAATATTCAAACAAAAGTCTAAAATCAAAAGGAAAACCATCAATCCACAATTTAATGAATCGTTTCGTTTTGAAGTAAGTCATATTTTGCAAAAATTTGATGAAATTTTCGAAAATGGGATCATTTTGTGGTAATTTTTCAGTTTCCATTGGATAAATATTCTGAAAATATCACTTCAAATAGTCAATTCATTCTTGATGATCTGCTGGACAATCTAAGACTTAAGTACGGATTGATTAAAAGAAATCACCAAAAAAATTTCTAAAAATTTGCTTCTGTTCCAGGTTATCTGTTTGTGAATGTTCGTCATCAAAATCGAAAAAACATCTGGGTGATATAACGATTCCTTTGAGTAAAATGCAAATCAATAGTACGCACAATGCATGGTATGGTTTTGGCCTAAAAACGTCAATAAAAAATTATAAATTTGGTCAATGTTCCCGTTATTTTTAGGTATTATCTTCAACCACAAACATCATCAACATTAAAATCTAATCATAATCATAATCATCGGTCGCAGACAAATTGTGATTGTAATCTTGGTTCCCTAAGACTGAGAGTCAATTACATTTCTGACTATGTTTTCTCTAGTCAATTTTATGATTCATTGAGGAATTTATTGCTATCATCCACTGAGACAAAGGTATTTTATTTCTATTTCATTTTTTCCACTTGCTCCAAATCCAATTATGGATGCAATTAGTGCAGACCTGGTGCGGGTTGATGATTAATGAATGAGTGTGTGCGATCATTAACATCTGAATCTTTCTACTGTTCATAGCCAATCACATCAAGTGTTGCCTATCTTTTGGGTGAATTTGTGCTAAATAAAGCTGATGCTGCACAGCCATTAGTGAAGTTTTTTCTACATTATAAAAAGATTGTTTTGCTCATCAAGTATCTGGCGGAAGACGAAATATCCAAAGTCAGGTGATTACTTGTTCACTGTGGAATTTTAACCTTTTTTCTAAAAAAAAAATGATTCACTTTTTTTAATTTTGCGGTTCAGTGACGTTAATATTATATTTCGTGGTAACAGTTTGGTGTCGAAATTGATTGATGAACTAATGAAATTGGTCGGCATACGTTACCTACATGATACACTGAAAGATTGCGTGGAAACTGTAATCAACGAGAATGAATGCTGTGAGATTGATTCTACAAGAAACAAAGATAATGAAATGATACAAGCAAATATGAATAAGCTTAAAAATTATACTGCCTTATTTTTCAACGCCATCATACGTTCAGTACAGAGATGTCCGCCCATCATGTGCGAAGTGTTCAATGTCCTTAAAGAGTTGGCCATTCAATTCTTTCCGGACAATAAAGATGTTTGCTATTATGTGATATCTGGTTTTGTTTTCTTAAGATTTTTCGCACCATCAATACTCAATCCAAGATTGTTTGAGTTGACTGATAAAAAGATCGTAAGTAGGATTATTTTTGCTTCTAAAAATTGGCAAACATCAAATGTGTTAATATAATTTTCGTTGGTTTTCAATGGTGTCATCTGAAGAGCTTTCAAGTGAATCGTACCTTTACGCTGATATCGAAGACCATTCAAAGCATTGGAAACTTGGTCGTCTCCAAAAAGGTTCGCCACATGGTTGTTCGAGATAGTTATGGTCGAATAATTTGGGTTTTTTTTGTCGAATTTCCAATAGACTTTGATTAAAGAAAACTACATGATGACATTCTACAGAGAATTCATAACCGATTATCATGTTTCCAGTACTAAAGATGTAAATTTTTTCATTTATTTAAAAAAATTACATTAATTTACCAAATTACGATCATAGTTCCTGGAATCAATCTCTTCCTATTGTCCTCAATCCACTAAAGATGTTCAAGAGCCGGTGATTTTGAAAGAAAGGTAAAAGATATATCCTCAGAGCCTTCTACATTTGCCCTTGAAAAAGCAAAATTAACATTTTATAATGTACCGTAATTTTGGAGACAAGCATTGAATTTGAATTTTTTCTGGCGAATTTCCCCTTTTCTAGTATTATGTTTAAAAAATCCAAAAGAATAGGATTTCGTCCAACATTTAAGAAAAGATATTTTTGCCTAACCACTCAGCATTTATCTTATGCAAAAGCTAAAAATAAGGCCCCATTAAATAAATTACCAATTAGTGAAATAACGGTGATGAGAAAAACCACCGCCGCATCCCCGGAAAGCTACCCGATTAAACATGTATGTGTTTTAATTAATACGAACACGAAAAAACCGTTTTTGACCTGAAAACCTAAAAATTAAAATCCTTTCTATCGATGATTGATACAGATGTTTCAGGTGATCCATAATAAATGCACGCTGCAAATAAGAGCAAACAATTGTGTACAGGAAAGAGAATGGTTGGACACAATGAATAGATTGATCCAATTGAATCAGATGATGATGATGACCATGACCACCACCCCACATAGTAATCAGACAAGCAACAACAACAACAACAACAAAATTCAATCATTTAATAATAATAATGAAAATAACTCTAAAAATTCCAATACCAATATAACTAATACTTGTACAAGTAGTATTAGTAGTGGTAATAATATAAAGTGCCATTTATCTTTTGATCTCAGCATCAAATTGGATCCGGACAGAGAATTGGCTAGAATTCATTCCTTGCTCGTATCGAACCTAGAAAATATCCAATCAATCATTATTGATGGCGCAATCAATGAAAATACAGTTTGTTCGGCTAACATGATGACCAAAACTACCAATCCTACCGCCAGTTCTGTTTCGGTGAAAATCTGGAAAGGTCATGGACACAATTATCTATCGCAGTTTGTGATCGAAGATCGTCAAACATTGTTACCAACATTAATCAAATTAAAAGATTGTATTTGTCACCTGGAGCAAAATCAGAAACAATATTTATCACAAATAATTGGCTCAGAAATGGCTCCAATAGTGATCATCGACGCCGATCAATAATGGACTTTGCAGACTCCCTTTTCTCTCCATGCTCTGATTATCTTTTATTTCCGTTTTTTTATTCTTGTTCTTCATATATTTTTGTTGATGATCTCCGCTCTGATCTCTGTCTGTCTCTCTATGAATTCTGAATTATACATGTACGAAATATGTAAAAAATATTCAAATCTTTTGCTGTGATTATCTATTTTTCGTCTTTGAAAAAGTGTATTGTACGAAATTCTATACATGATTTTTTTGTGAAAGTTTTCCCATTTTTTTTAAATATCAAGAATGGAGATGATTTATGTAAATGGAACATTTTTTTCAAAATAAATGAAACATTCGCCACAAAGGATTTTTGCTATAAAAATTTTTCGAATTTTCCGCTAGAAAATCTTGTTCCAAACGTTTCGGAAGCTTGGTTTATCAAGGATTTTTTCGTTTTCTTATCCATATTCGGCGCACAAAGGTCTCTTTCTCGGTCAAATTCTTTACGTTCAGTTTTTTCGGTTTTTAGATTCTGTAATTCAAACCAGGGAAAAATTGATTGGTTAGTTACAAGGCCAAAAATTTCAACAAATGTTTCACCTTGTTTTTTTTCATTTCCTGTCGATGGGTTTCCAACAATGAAATGTTTCGTTTGTTATTCTGGAATATAATTGGCAGAAAATTGATCGATTTCAGTAGCACTAGCTGAAAATGGCACAAACCTTTTCGTATTTTTTCAAGAATTCATCCATTTTTTGATCCTTTTCCTCTTTGGCCTTGATCTCCATCTTATCTTCTTCGGTCAATGGCTTTTCTTTGGATGTTTTCTGCTGAAACTTTGTTACAGATTTCAGTTGTAATGTTTTCCCGATTGCTTTGCCTGGTTCCAACATCCATTTCTCTCTTTTTGCTGCCAAATTATCACTTTGTTTGATTGTGCGGGCCTTTGGGGCAAAGAGATTGGTTTTCATTTGTCCAGCAGGCAATGGCCCGATTATTTCATCATCATCATCATCTGCTTCATTTTTTTCTTCATCTGAATCAGTTTTTTCCCTTGATTCGGGACCCGAAGTGATCCCCGGAGGCAAACTAGGACCAATTATTGGTTTACCCGTATTGGGAGTTGCTATCGAAGCAGGCAAACTCGGACCGTAAAATCCATCATCATCACTACTATCTTCGGGCTGTGCTTTATTTTTCGCAGCCAAATTTGGTGGCAGAATCGGTCCATAAATTTTGCTCTGATCAGAATCCGACATGTTTATTCTTCAAAAAAATACTTGGATACTCGATATGCTGTTTATGAACGTTCCAGTACGGAATCCGCGAGTCCATGTTGCAATATTCTCACATGTTTCCATTCCATTTAGGATCCATTTACCGAAAACATCAAACAAACCGATAATGGCCCGCCGAAAAACAAAAACGAAACAATCCACTCCGTTCAAAAGGAATCTGGTATTGGATAAAGCTGTGAAAACCACATTCAAACAGAAAATGGAACAAAAACGTGAACGAGAACACATCAAAGCATTGGAAGCTTCGTTGAAGGCCGAAAAACAAGCATTGATCGCCGAGAAGAAACAACGTCGCGAAGAGAATCAAAAACGTCGAGAAGAAAACGCTAAAAAGGCCGAAGTCGTACAATCCATTAAGGATGTCAATAAATTGAAAAAAATTCGAAAAGGGTCTAAAAGAATCCGTAAAATTTGACACTTTTTTTCAATGTTAAAGCTTGGTTGTTGATCAAAAGTTGTATTTAAAAAAATAAAATAAAATATTTTTGATAAATCGAAATCAATCAATCATCGCATTTTTTTGCCTTTTTCACTTGATTCTTTTCCCGCCAACAATTTTGAACAATTTAATGAGTGGCTATTTGTACCCATATTAATCATCTGGAGGTACCGAATGTCGAAACGGTCGCTTAAAACTTTCGCGCCATTTTTCATAATGGCTGCTCGATCTACAGCTCGATCATCATTTAATTTTTATGAAAAAAACGACGACCACAGCAATTTTATTGGGCAAAGTATACGATATGATTTATTCATCTATTCATATTCTGTTACCTTCTCTCTCTCTCACTCTCTCTATTCGCCACATTCAAAAAGTAGTCTACATTATGTTTCAAAATTCTTGAAAAAATGTTGCGGTTTTGGAACCATAAATGATAATGAAAGTGAAAGCCGAAAACAAAAAAATAAATGTCGCTGAACCAACAGCCAACATAGACAACCGAGGCGGAAATCCATTCTATTTTTTTGCTGCTTCTCTGGTGAGTGCTACTTTTGATTCGTATATATTAATTCTGTGCCCAGAAAAGTCCTATCTCTACACTCTTCTCGGTGCTATCTTTACTATCAGACAAAATGTACTCACACAAACGTACTCAACCCACGTTTAATGATCGATATTGTTATCATAATAATTTCCCGAAAGCCCAAGAGCCAGCGGTAGCAGTATCCGGATCTCTGTCTATCATTCAATCTTTTACTTTAGTTTTTGTTGCGCCGAATCGATTCTCTATTGGTCTCTCTCTTATTCGAACCAAATACTCTGGTGTTTTCTCTGTTGCGCCTTGGCGCCCTGATATCCCGGGCACTCCATTGCACACACGTACAGCACCATTCAAACATTTCTGGTTTAACAATGCCACTACTCAACTTTTGGTGGTGATGTATTGTCTGTTCTTGCCGTTTTAGGAGATTCTTTTGCTTCTTTTGCAGTGTTTGCGTTTTTCGGTCCATTTTCACATTTTGTATATTCTAGTTTCTGGATCGGTGGTTTTTGTTTGTGTGTGGCGCCCACAGAATCGTAACAAAACCAAAACCGACGCCAGAATTCACAGGCATAGTGTTGTTGTATGTGAATGTATGTCAATCAGTGTGTATGTGTGTGTGTGTTTCAAAAGGAGCCCCTGTTTGGCTGTGTCTATGTGAAGGATCCATAATTTAACCGCCGCGGCCAACCTGGTGAAAACACCCAAAAGTCTCTCCGTTCTGTCCCAACCTGGTCATGTGACGTGTGTGTTCTGATGCTTCCAGTGTGTTTCTGTTCGTCTTCACCACACACATTCCTTTTTGCTTGATTTCTTTTACAAAGCATCCAAAACCATTCTCTTTTTGGTTTTTCTCCTAGTAATTCTACTTGTTTTGGCTGTTGTTGTTTATCAATCGTTGTGCTTTGTGTTGTTTAGCCAGAATCTAGCCATTATTGTTGTTTATTGTTTTAGTATCGTTTGGCGTTTAAATTGTTCCTGGAATCCAATCAAATTAGATTCATGCACGTCATACCAACCGACACGATTATCCGCAACAACGGCGATCAACAATTATAGAGAAATTAGATAACCAAGCCCAGGCTAGCCCGATTACCATACAGGTTAGCGTTTTTTCCGATTAACTATTATTTTTCACCCAAACTTTTCCCTGATGTTTTATAGGGTGTGGCCACCCCTTTTGATTAATTCTCTTATTCCCGGAAGCTTTTATGGTATGTGTGGGTAGAGGTGTGTGTGTGTGTGTGTAGGTTTGGCTTGTGATTGGTTTGGTGCGGTTATTGTGCCAAATTTTTGATTCGCTGAAATGTTTGAGGCTCAGAAGAGCCATAAGATCGACCGAAAAAGTTATGAGAGGGGGCGATTCCCTAAATGTCGATTTTATTTTTAGGATTCTCAATCTTCCTGTCTCATTCTCGCTGCTTGCGTGTGTTAAGCCATTTCGGTTTGGCGGGGGCGTATGGCCAGAATATTTGATAAGAATAGGAAAAATCTAGAGCAAATTAAATAAATATGATATCGTTATTATTTAAACCTTAATAATTTATCTAGCGAATAATTGGAAGAATCAGACCAAGAATGAGAAATCCCCTGACAAGAAGAAAGAAAGAAAGAAAGAAAGAATCCCTAGCAAGAAGCCGAAAGGATATTTGTGCCTGTTCCAACTTATTTTGGTGTCAGTGTGTTGAGACAACAAGAGTTGTGCGAAAGTTAAGTGAAGTTTTTGGGCTTTTTCCTTTATATCTTGGAAAAAATTGTGCGCTTTGCACTTGTAAACGGAAGAGGAAAAAAACAGAGACAGAAGGAGAGAAAACTTGGGTACAATTCGATTTTCTTAGGTATCTATGTGTGTGTGTGTGTGTGTCTATGTTGGTTTTTGGTTCTCCAAGATCAGATCCGAAAAAAGGAAAGTAGTTCCTCCGATGTGCCAGTATATTAGATTAATAAAACATTAAGGTTCCACACCACCGGTGGTGGTGTCTAGCGTTGCCAAGAATTTTTGTGCTCAAAACGCTAACACTAAAACCAAGACAACAACAGACTGAAAAGCAATTTGTACTTGTTATTTTATTTTGAATCCTCGGTTGCAAAACACTAAAAAAGTTATTGGATTCTTACTTCTAAAGTCAATTTAAAGATTGATAACAATACACTCTAAAGCGGATTCTTAGGAATAAGGAACAAAATCTGAAAATAACAAAATAAGAATCGGCTCGCTCGCTAAAATAACCTTACAGTCAATTCAAGCAAACCTAAAGAGGTAATTTGATCTTGCTGATCAAATGATTTGGTACTGATTTTGATATGCCTACTTGAAGAAGAGAGCGGCACAATCGAAATTGTCAATTTTAAATTGCTTTTGGCTTTTTGAAAAAAAAGAGGCGTCAAAAGGTTAATTTTCATTACAGTTCTTGTTCGATCCAGTTCAGTTCTTGTGGTTGAGCTAATGAAACTTTTATGGAATCGATCAGAGAAAAGAGAGAAAAAGAAGAGAGCGAAATTCAAATTTGACAATCATTATGCAAGTGCCAAAAGTAGGGCTCAGCCAGCCAACCAATCAACCAAGACAAGAGGGGCAAAGAGAAGAAAACGAGAATAAACATTTCCGTTTCTTCTTCCTTCCTATTTGATTGGATGCTCGAAGCTATAAAACATGCATTATTATTGCCATTATTATCATTCTCATTCTTATTCCAATTATGATTATGATGATTGCGTTGTTGAATGAGGGCCTAGTTTTTTCTTCACTCTATATCTTTTTTTTTGGTAAAATTGTTCGAAAAAAATTCATACAATTCATTATTTATTTAAGAATTCACTTATATCACCACACATTGTCATTGGTTTTTGCTAATTTGGTTTTTTTTGGCTGATTTTCTCACACCAAATATTGACAAAAATCACTTAATCCTGAATTTTCGGTTTTTCTTGATTTGCCGATATTTCCGGCGATATTTGCCTGTTCCGGAAAAGCTTGTACAAAGCTTAAGTGTAAATCTAGAAGGTTGAATGCCATTCATCCGGAATGATGGAACATATGTAAAAGCTGCTAATCTAAATTATTGCCACAAAAAATACACGTTTTTTGACATCTTCCTATCCTTTTGATTTGTATTCTTTCATCGTTGAATTATTCTGCATTATAGTTCTTTCATTGAGTGTCAAGCTAAAATTCAATTTCCTTTTCCTATTCTTCTAAATCATCTTTCCATTCATTCGCTCGTCCATCCATTCATGCTGAAAAATATACTCGAAATGATTCTCTTCCAATTTATTTTTTTTCTCTCAACACGAACAAAAAGCTTGTTTGTTCAAATTGATTTTTTTCGGTTGGCACGATCCTCGCCTTGTTTGAATTCGTGCATGTATGTGAGTGTATGTTATTCTGTCTTCTTTTTTTCTCGACCATGTCTTTCTTTTGGCTATCGCTCAAGCTTTCGATTTCATCATCGCCTCCACCTTGATGTCAATTCGATTCAATTCAATTTATTTATTTCATTCCGATCCGGAGATGAATAAACTTTATATAGCATCTGCTCACATAAAGAACAGTTGAAAAAGCCTAGGAAAACTTTGTAAACTAAATCCAAATGAAAGAGAATCCTCTTCTCATTTCCGAAAAGCATTGCATGTTTTTTTTTCTCGTTTCGTGTATCCTCCTTCAAAATTAAATTTTTATATTTTCCAAAAAAGCGCTAGGCAACAAAAAAGAAAAAAAAACCAAACAAAAAACTTTTCATTCCATTAAACTTTCCATCATTATTATTTTAATGTTTTTATAAAAAAATGGACGATACAATAGGCGTATCAAACAAGGTCATGAAAAATTGAGAAAGTGACCCTTGTGACCTACTGACCCATTGACACATTGACACAATCAAACATAGGCAGGTTACCCTTAACCCTTTGTGACTGGTGTGGGCTTCATTTGACAATTTTTTCCCAAGAGTCCTATTGGGACTGTTTTGAATTTTGCCGGGAAAAAAGAAAGTGGAATCCTATTCAACTATTTAATTGAAAATTGGTGAAAAACTCCAATCCACATTCTCTCTCTCTCTCTTTGTGTTTCTCTGCCCTCGAGAATCGACAAATTGGAATAATTCTGCTTCTTCGTTTTTTTGTTATTCTTCTCTCGTACTATTCATATTATGATCATCATTATTCTTCGTGTGTGTGTTGTGTGTGTGTTAATTCATTGGAATGCGGTCTATTCTGGTTGGTGCCGATGAGGATGATGATGATGATGGAAGCGGTGGTGAAAATTCCCCAGAATAAAAAACGAGAAACCTAAAGTATAAACTTAACCAACACTGGGACAAGGGACAGAACGAATGGATGAATGGATGGATGGATGGATGGATGGGTAAAAAATGAAGAAAAAACACGAAAGCTTGAGATTATTCTGTTTTTCTTTCTATAATACATTTGGGACAACTTTTTTGTCTGTTTTTCTATTGTGTTTGGGTATTTGTTTGTTGGCCCTATTCGTTGTCGCCGTCTCATTATCATCGCTATTTTTATTATGATCAACATTAACAAACAAACACACACACACGAATCCAAATCCTATCAAATAGAAACGAAAGGAAAGGATAAAGTTTGGGATTCATTTTGTCTTTCTGCTTCGAAGTTGCTGATGTTTGCTTGCTTTGCTTGTGTTCGCAGACGACCGTCTTCAAGGCTCGTATTTCATTATTGGTTCGGGCGTCTGACAGTAGTGGTTGCAATGCAATCAGAATAATTCCTATCGTTAGAAATGAATCAGACTTGAAGATGAAATTTGTGGAAAGAATCGCAAGAGATGAAATGTTCAGTCAAAAATTAACAAAAAAAAGAAAAATTTAGAATTAATCTCATTTCAGAATTTCAGAATTTTCGAATCTTTTAGAATCTTTAATTTTGAAATGCTATCTTTTCGATTTCCGGGCAAATACAGTAAAGTCTCGTTTTTATGCGATTTTGAAGTTGCGCGATTTGTATTTCATACAAAATGTTTGTAGGCTAACATACATATAGGCTTGTTTAGGAAGCCCGCCTACATACAAGAGAAAAAGCTGTATTTCTCTCTCTGATTGGTCCAATGTGGTGGTTTGACTCGATGACGAGACACACTATAACTAAGAGAAGAAGCTGTATTCCTCTCTCTGATTGGTCCAATGTGATGGCTTGACCCGATGACAAGTCACAGCATTAACCAGTACTTGTCTGTGCATGTTTGACGCCTATAACAAGCGTTCTGCCCCTGATCGGTGACGAGACACGCTTTAGACAGTAGAAAAAGGTGTATTTCTCTCTTTGATTGATCCAGTGATGATTTGAGCTACTGAAGATTAACACTATAAACTTAAGAAAAGTGTCTGTGCTTGTTCGACGCCTCTAAAAAGCATTTTTCCCTCTGATTGGTCTAATTGAACACCAATGTGTTTCTGCAGAACGTATCCACCGCATAAAATGAGACCGCACTGTGCATAGAAAGAGTGACTTGAAATGTTTTGGCGCCAAAATTTATCCGAAAACCCGAGAGACGGGTGCATTCATTCGAATTAAATGTTCCCCTTGTCATAATTTTTTCCCATCACCTTTCAATCATTCGTTTCCAGAGAATACCCACCCACTGAGTCATAGTTTTCGAATTATTTAAAAACCCAAAAGAATTCGCCATAAGAATCTCTTTCAGTCATTCAGCATGGCGTCATTGTCATCACAAAGAATGAATGAACCTATAATAATAATAATATTAAACAATATTTTCATCATGCATTATTGAAATTGCTTCGGATGAATATTATTCTCTCTCTTTTTTTCCTGGTTGATTCAAAATTCTTATCACTCACTCTCACTCACTCTCTGTAGGTTGTCTTGATTCAGCTCTTTTGTCTATTCTTGTTCCCTTGCCTATTTCTCGTACAAATTATATGTGATCGCCCTGTTTATGTGTGCGTATCTGTTGTTTGGAAAAAAATTTCCGCTTTGATCGCGTCTGGAACCAGAATTTCTGGTACTTTAAACCTTGAAACCTAGAGAATATTACTGGACAGAATATTCTTTGTGTCACGATGCAAAACGAGAAATCGTATTGCATTAGGTTTTTATCTTTTCTTACGATTCATTCAATTCAAATTCAGTTAATTTTCTCCTGCTTGTATCTTTTTTTCTCTATTACCGGAATAGTAAATACTATAAACTGTTCCAAAAGTAGTGGAACCATAAGAATCTAACAAAATTTGGTGCATCTCTTTTTTTATTTAACTATTATTGTCTTGTTTCTACTTGATTCTTTATTATTATTGTTTTTTATATGTTTTTAGAAGCTGGTCTCCTTTTAGTTACTTTGTTATCCTTAATATTTTTGCTGTTGCTATTTGTTTAAGATCAAATACACAAGGGACGCTCAACTTTTTCTGCTTTTAAGCCACATTCTTTTTTTTAATAAAAAAAATTGCTAATTGAAAAAAGCTGAAAGAGACGAATCTGTATTCCTCTCTCTGATTGGTCCAGTGATGATTTGACACGATAACCAGAAACACAATAAACAGGAGAGAAGGCGGTGTTCTTCTCTCTGATTTGTCCACTGTGATGATTTGAAATGATGACGAGAAACACTATAAACAGGAGAAAAGGCGGTGTATTTCTCTCTCTCTGATTTGTCCGCTGTGATGATTTGAAATGATGACGAGACACACTGTAAACAGTAGAAGGTGGTGTATTTCTCTCTCTGATTGGTCAAATGTGATTATTTGTACTGATGACGATACGCACTATAAAAAGGAGAAGGCGGTGTATTCCTCTCTCTAATTTGTTCAGTGTGATGATTTGACACGATTGCGAGACACACAATAAACATTAGAAGAAGGTGTATTTCTCTTTTTGATTGTTCCAATGAGATTCGAACTGAGTACGAGACACACTATAAACAGGAGAAGAAGGTGTGTTTTTGTTATCATGTTCAGCTAGGTCCAGGGCCACCGGAAAAACCATACTGAGCCTTGGGTTAGGAATCCCTGAATTACACATAAGCGCATCACAGAATTGTCGCAAGTGATTATTGTGTATGGACCATGAACGTCATAGTCGTTTCTCTGGTTTTGCAAGGACAAGAATGGCAATAATTCTTTGAGATCACACATAAAATCAAACATTTCGAATAAAATAAAATAAAATAAACGTAAACCCGGATCCACTATCCACTATTCCGTGCGAGAGCATCCTCCAACTATAACATACATTTTATGTTGGTTTTTTTCGCTGCACACAACATATAATCTCCATTCTCTCTTTGTTTCCAAGGAAGATTATTGGGTTTTGTTTTTATTTATTTATAGGAAAAACACCCAATTCTTGGTTCTGGGATTGTTGTAAATCCAAGGATACGGATAAAAATTTTTTAAAAAAAATAGGCGCACACTCTCGGTAGGCACGAAATTTCATGATTGAAATGTCGCTTGAAACCATCGTATTAGTATATTCTATCAGCCTATCTATGACCCAACAGGAAGATCAACTTGAACTGTTAATTTGACTGGCTGTGGGACACTATAGAATTCTCATCGGACCGTGGATGTCCATGATTATTATTATTATTATTATGGTTCTCCTCACTCCGCATACAAACACAATTATACACTATATTGGTTGTTGATGATTGGTCGATTGGTTGTTCATGTACAGTTATATTCCAATCATCGTTATGTTGGTCGGCGCGATCACCATTCCGGGAGCATTCTTTCTGCACGGACAAGTTGATCAAGTTGTCGTTGTTGTTGTTGTTGATGCTTCATCTCGAAAATCAACTCATCATCATCACATCACTACACACATCTCTCTTTCTCTTCTTCATTTGTGCTTTGAAGAGAGTCTCATTTTTTTTGTTTCTTCCGCTTCCTTTTCAAAGAGTGAATCCATTGAGCCGTATGTGAGTCGTGTACGTTGTTCTAGTAGTTGATCATTTTTTTCCATTCAGGGTATTGGATCAGATGCAGTTCCAAGAAGCACAGCTTGGTTTCTGGTCGTTATTCGGGATCCCTGAAAGGCTCTACAAATAGCAACACCAAAATAGCAATAAAAAAAAAAAAGAATCCCATGGTTCGAATCAGTTAGGCAGCAAATAAAAAATGATTTTTTCATTCTTTTGCGTATCATTGTTTCGCTTGGAGATAGAAAGAGAGAGAGAGAGAGAAAGAGAAAAAACGATTGATGCTGGTTGGATGATTCTGAATCAAACTGAAAAAGCCGAAATTCTGGAACTAACAAAGAATATTACCAGAATAACCAAAAAACAAACTAAGAGTGTTGTGTTGTTTCGAAATATATTTATTATTATTATTATTATTATTATCATCATCATCATCAACATGATTACCATTATACAAGAAATCCTGTGGTGTGTATCGATGGATGGGTGTGGTAGCATTCATGGATATACGTTCGACATCGAATCCAGACTGCCATTACAATTATTTTTTCGAAGAGCTCAATAAATTGTGTTTGTGTGTAGGTTTTTGTTCGTCCTATTAAGGATTGTGATCGTGCTCTAGGTTCTTGCTCTTTTTATTTAGAATGTGTGTTTTGTCCTCTTGGAGCCAAGTATTTGGCCAGATTCACATTCTGCCATTAGCATGATGATGATGATGATGAATTTTTACTTATTGTTTAATGTCTTCCTCTCTCCCTCGGTCCCTGGCTTCCTGTGTGTAAGCTGTTGGAAAAAAACAATTTTCCCTGGAATTCTGGCGATTCTGTTGGTGTTCAAGTGATTTCTCTTTTGGAGCCTACGTGTGTGCGGGCAAACTTGTATTTCGCCAATACGTGTGGCCCAAGTGTTTGGTCTTTTTTTTTTGGTTCCTTTCTCTCAATTCTGAACCACAAATAGCCTGTACGTGCCTTTCCATGTAAAGTGTCTCGTTTTTTCTCTCGTTTCTTGGTTATCTCACCAACACAAGTTTGAACACTTTATAACTAGAATCCAAAAAACCAGAAACTAGAATCAATCTAGCTTCTGAACGACACCATCAGTGCCCATATTCTACAAGAATCGCGTGTAAAGCAGCAGTATGAATTGCTTGCTTGCATGCAACAAACACCGTAACAACAATGGCAGCCACAAGACACACACACACACACACACACACACACACCAACACAGACACTATTTATCAAATTCTTGTACCGACGATGTGTAACAAGACCTAGCGATTATTTTTATTGTTTCCGAGGCGCCCTCCCCTCTCTTGATTTCCTCCTCTCTTTCGTTTGTACTTGGTTCTCAATTTTCCCAACCGAAAAAAAAATAACATTCTCTGCATCTGTGCGCCTATTTGTGATTTGAACACCTTATAGCCTGGGTGGGCTTTTGTCTTCCCTTGATGGAGGAAAAATGATCTCCTCTTTATCCCCTCCCCCTCCAACAGAAGGCAAACACTGATGAATATTACTGTTGGTCGGGGATCTAGGATCTTGATGGTGATTCTGGCGCAAGAAAAAAACTGTTTAGGTTTTAGTTTTTTATTTTTCGTTTTTTCTGTTGTGCCAGATCTAATGTGTCTGGTCTCTCTGTGTGTGTGTGTGTGTGTATGTGTTGACACTGTTCCTGGATGGATAGCGTGTGTCTGGTACATCTTTTTGGATCGGGCGCCATGGCCTCAATGGGCGCCTTAATAACTTTTGATGGGCATTTTTCTTATTTTTCTCTCTCTCTTCTTTTTCCCGGTTGAAAGAGGACAAAAATTCATTTTAATGATTCAAAACTTGACTTTTCTCTTCTCTCCAGTGTCTCTTCATTGTTCTTTGACTTTCTACTTCAATTTTTTTCTTATTTTTCTTCATTCTTTTTTCAAAAAGAACTGTCAGGAACATTTTTCCGTTTAGTTTAGTTTATTTTTCAATTTTTTTTTAGTTTTTTCTTCAGGAATTTGTTGAAAGCAAAATATTTCATATTTCACGGTTTCCCTCTCTTTTTCATAAATAATACACACAGTTACAAGCGCCAAAATCAGTCAATCAAACCCACTCCATCCATCTCTCTGATGCAATGCAATTCTTTCTACAGTTCCATTCATTCCAACCAGAATTCTATATTTCTTTAGAGCATTTTTGAAAAAAACCCAAGGCGACATCTTTTACGCCACAGCATCATTGACATAATATTGCTCTTCAGAAAAAAAATCTCCAAAAGGTCTTTGCCTGGTGCTTTGCTCTAGGTGTTGACTTCATTATCTTGTTACGATTAGTTCACTTCCTGCACATGAATATTCTACACATCCTCTGCATCCGCTATCCTAATATTATATCCCTAATATGATAATAACACTAATTATTTCCTTACATTGAAAAATTCCAAAAAAGTCGGGCTTTCATCTGCTACATAATTGACTTTATTCCTTTTTTTTATTTTTCTTCAGCTTCACACCTCAAATGATAAAACCAAATGATCCAGAAAGAAAAAGTAACATCAAGTAAACATAGTGCTATTTTTGAATCAACATTAGTGCCGTGTTTTTATGAAAAAATACCGTCACGAATTAGATGTAATCGGCTTTCAATATAGTTTTTCCTCTCTATTCTGGGCCGTGATGGAAAAGCAAACAGATCCAAAGACATCACATACAACAACCACGGCGACGACAACATTATTCTCATCATAATTGAGAAGTATTTTGAGCTTACAAGCACGTTCGCACAATATAACGTTCCACCATCGTTTCATTCAATGTGGTGAGTGTGGACGGTTGTCCCTTAAAAAATAGAAACACCATGCTTGAACCGTCTTCATCGGAGGATGATGAAAATGAGACAACTAATACCACCAACACCACCACCACCACCACTACAACCACGATTAATATCGCTGATGTGGATGCGGATGCTTCAAGTGCCATTTCCGGTTTATCTTCGCTTCGTTTGGATGGTACCGGTGGACGGATCACGCCCACTCCTCTGTCTGCCAGTGCCCATCTTACGCCCATCGGTGGTGGTGTTCCATTGACACCAATATCTCCTTCTCCGATCAATCATCGAAGCATTTCTCCTTACGTTGAACCAACAACGGTAAATTTGGTTGTTGCCGGGCAAACTTCGGCATCTTCAGGTGGAGTTAATCACAACCATGATCCAAACCAATTGAATCGTGGTGGTGATAAATTATTACCAATTAGAGCTTCATATGCTCAGATTAGAGCAACCAGTCCGAATCCTCCAGAAAGATTGATTAGTGCAGAAAATGATTCAAACAATAACAATGGCCAAGAACTGGAACTGGATGAAGAAGAGAGAGCAGAACGAGAGGAAGCGGAACGTAAAACCAAGCTACAATTGTATGTGTTTGTTTTACGTTGCATAGCATATCCGTTTAATGCAAAACAAACGGATCTTTTGAAACGAGAATTGAAAATCTCACAACAACAATCCGAACAAATCATACAACGTTTTCAGGCATTTTTGAATGGTGAACTGAACATACCCACCGATGATGCCTTCACGGCGGCCATTCAGAATTATTTTGATGCATTCCTCAAAAGTAATCGTTTGCATATGTTGGTGGTGAGCGGAGCTTGTTGTGCACAAGATTTTCGTGAAGTGTTTCGTCGTAATATCGAGAAACGTGTTCGTAGTCTAAGAGAAACTGAAGGAATGACCAAAGATCTGGTCGTAAGCCAATGGTTGACCAAATTTGATCAAATTTTCCGCGGTATCGAATCGGAAATGGATCCGAAAAAGTTGAACATTACCGCTAAGGGTCGGCTGTTGAATCTTTGCTCTGAATCTATATTGAGCAAGGAACAATTGTATGACATGTTTCAGAATGTTTTGAAGATTAAAAAATTTGAACATCAACTTTTATATAATGCATTGCAGGTAAGTACTTTTACAAAACAGAACGATTGAAACTAAAAACTCCAAAACTACAACAGCGCACTTCCGTCTGAAACCATTTTTTTGCATAAATTAACCCCTAGAACAAACAGGGACATAAAGATCCCCAATAATGACAGTTAATTATTGGTAATTACATAACATGTTCTTTGCCACAACAACCAGAACAACTAACTGTTTTTAGCTACATTAATAGTTATAGTAGAAGATAGAATTTTGTTTTTTTTTTGCATAATAATTTGCATATGGAAGATTCTATTTGGGGTTAATCATTTTCACGTTAACCCCTATCGCAGCGCTAGATAGACATCAGGCTTCAGGATAGGCAGTCAGTTAGGGAACAACAGAACCACAAACAACGATAAATTATATTTCTAAATGAATGAACATGGCCTGGAATTGGCCACGAAATTATATTCATGATGATGATAATAATAAAAATAATTCATAATTCATATCTTTTCACTTCTGATGATGACACACACAAACTAACGAAGGAATCCAGACCAAAACAGGGCTTTAGAATCCAAAAATGTGCCCGCACATCCTATTATTTGTAGTCCGACCTTGGTAGCTCTTTTTTTTGTCCTTCAATGGGTCTCAGACCCTTTTTCGTGCTGTCTGGTATAAATTAATTAAAGGCCCACTCAAATTAGAATCGAAAATAAGCTGCCAATATTGATGTGATATGTGCACTCCTTTCTTTTTTGTTAAATTCTTTTCCACAATCCGCTAAAATAAAAGCTATCGACCAGAAGCAAGCAAGCAAGCACCATTCATGAGAAATAGAAGATACGACTAAATAATCCCAAACTATCACAATACTTTTGCATGTGAGGAATGTTCCAATCAACCCCCTCTTTTCGAAGCACCGAAAAAAATCCTGAAATCTCGTATCTTGAAAAGAGAAAAAGAAGAAAATCAATTTCTTTTATTCTTCTTCTTTCTTTTTGCTGCTGTTGTTGACGTTTGTCATATTCTTCTCTTTATTCTGCTTGAATTTCGTTTTTTGTTTTTGTTCCAAATTCGATGAATATTCAACAACAACAACATCGCGTCTGTGCGTCGTGCGTGTTGACATTCATTTATGCGAAACAAACTAGGGGGTAGCCGAAGGAACGCAAGCAACAGAACTTTCTCCTGGAGAAAACCTAGGCTCACTTTGAATGTTTTCTGTACGATTCTAATTAATTTTCACCAAGCTGGTGATTCTGGTGGCAGGGTTCGGTTTTAGCTAACATTTTGGATCCAAGTAAAAAACCATTGTGTTGGTAGTTATAGCGCTTGACTATCGAGCTGGTCATTCCATTTCCTTGAAATCATCTCTACTGCAATAATATCGATAAATTTAGGAATGTCAAAGGTGGATACATTTTTATTCGAACGCTTTTTCCGCATAAAAATACACTATATGCTAAGATAGCTGAGAAACCTACCAAGCTCCACCCATTGTAATCGTTAGGCGTTCCTACACTGTAAAAAAATCTGGCATGTGTCGCGAATAAGCAGCAAATATAGGATCGACTGGTCTGCGAAAAGCTATCGCAAATGCTGCGCTTACGCTGCTCGCCTGCCCCTAGATTTGTTACTTATTTGCGACACACCTCAGATTTTTTACAGTGTATGTACTAGGATTTTCCACTATTCAAACTTTTCCGCTATAGGTTTGGATGTTGCATTGAAAAATGAATTAGACAATCAAAATTGGATTATGGTTTAGGATGATTTTTTTTGGACAAAACAAACATCAAAATTGGATTCAAAATGAGGATTAATAACGACATTTTTCCTGTTATTTTTCTGTTCTTTCTTATATCGGAAATATTTCGGAATATTCTTCTTTGCTACCGTTTTTCTAGCTTGATTCCGCTGATGAACAAACGGCAGCCATACGAAGAGAGCTAGACGGACGTATACAAAAATGTAATGAAATGGAAAAGGTAAGCATAAAGCTTTGTGAATTATTATTTTTTTCTCGAATTGATTTGGTTTGATTCGATTCGATTCGATTCTCTGAGGAGGCATCCAAACATGGAGGCTTTTCTGCATTGGGAGCTAACCGTGTTTTTGTTAGAAAAAACAACGACGACTAACACAACTTCAGTAAATTTTAGGCAAAAAGAGCAGCTTATTTAGGATCGTCTTTTGGTTGGTTTGCGTCAATTTGAGCTTAATTTTCTCCGTTCCAAAAATAGGATAAACAATGGTAAAGATAGAGAGAGAGAGAAAAAAATGGAGGACGTTTGGGGATAGGAAAAGAAAAATATTAATCGGATTTATCTGGTTTCAACCAGAAGATCTTGGATAGAACCAAAGGAGGAAAGATCTTTTTTATATTCGGGCTTTTTTCCATGGCTCCTTGGGCCTTGCACAATATTGTACATTGGCAAAGTGTCACCAAACATAGCATCGGTATTATGCTGTTCAATTATTCATCGCGATCGCATTGCGTTTCAGATCAAGCGCACCAGTGGACTTGGATTAGTGTGGGAGGAGCTAAAATTAGATAGTTTAAGAAATAAACAGCCATAATTAGCTATTATGAATGCTTAAAATGACTTAGTGGGAGGTCATATATAATGTTTTTTTAATGTTCAAATGTTTGATTTGCTTATTTCTCCTCCCACTACTACTATTGGTATAACAGAACAGAAAATTGATGCCAAAATTTGTACTGAAAGAAATGGAAAGCCTCTACACTGAAGAGGTCCGCGCCTCCATCAATCAATTGATGGCCAATTTGGAAAGCTTGCCGATTTCCAAATCGAACACGGATAGCCGTTTGCAAAAATTAAAACGAAATTACAATCACAAGTAAGTTCAACGATTTTTTTTCTCTCTCTCTCGCTATCTCAACTTCCGTCAGGCCGTAACAATAATCAATAATTATCTAATATAGAAAATGGTTCCACTAGAGAACCATCCTAGTGGATATCAACCTAGAATACGGAGGCAGAAAAATTTTGAAAAAAATAATCAGGAAAAAGACAATCTTCCCCAAAAATCTGTAAAATCGATATTGATCTAGGATTGATCTTCTTCCTTGCTTGCATTTTATTCCAAGAATATAATAGTTCGATTTTGTCTTGGTTTCTGTGCCATTATGCTCATTAGAATCTAAGATATCCACTGTTCAGTCTGAATCAGTTTCTCGCTCTTTCTTTTGCATCCTTGGATGTGTGCTTTAGCCAATAGTAATAATGCTTGCTTGTTTGCCAAAGTTCTTCAATTGTGTTAGCCTGGAGAATCTCACATAAGAAGATGCTTGAGACCGTCATCTTGTGCTTGCTTGTAATTGATCTTTATAAATTATTAATTATGATGATTCTTTCTTTCTTTCTTTCTTTTTTTCTTTCTCTTCCTTCCTTTCGTGTCTCCACGTTTTCTTTTTGTTACTAATTTTTCTGATTTATTCTTGAATTTTCTTCTTTCCCTTCTGTTCTCTGCTTTTGGGTGTCAACCAACATTCCATTTCCGTTTTTCGTGTGTGTGCTTTTTCGATTAAAACTTGCGCGTGGCTTGGATCGTTTGAATCATACTTCCACTTTCACCCATCTATTATTGCCTTTATTCCCTTTCTCTCTTTCGACTTGTGAATAATGATAATACCAAAAAGCCGACGCCGGTCATCCGTATTAAGGCATGTAAATCATTACTTTTCGTTATTTTAAGTTTTTTTTTAAAAAAATCTAATTTTTCTTCTTTGTATTTCTGCTCCACCTTTGACCCGCCTTTTTTCTCTCGTCCAATACAATCTTACCATATTTACGCTACAAAACGTTATGACGCTATATGAAACTTGACATAATATCAAAACTGACACTATAAAACTTTTCCCTCCTTTTACTTTCTCTTACTCCTCCCATTTTTCGTTCAAATAAACCAATCAAATCAAATGATTTAATTATCATTGTAATAATCATATTTTTGCTTCTTTTTTTGATTTCCCTATGGAATTCATTTTCCTATGATTTTTTTATTAATCATGATTGATTCTTGTTTTCTGTCCTGAAAATCATTGGGCTTCTAACGGAAAACCTTAACTTCATTCGTCTCATCTTGGACCAATACAATGATTAGAAGTCAGGCATCATTGGCCAAAGAAGGTTTGGTTGAAGAGGCCGAAGTGGCCACACTGTCCAAGACCGATGTGATGCTTTCGTTTACCATTGAAGGTATTTCTTCTTTATTCTTTTTTCTTCTCATTATTATATTTTTCAGCCTCTTTTCTAAACTTTCTCTGGTTCATTAGCCATGGAAAGAAAAGAGCAGAATTATTGAACTATTTCCCAATATTGAATTAGTTTTTTTAATATTTTTTTTGGGAAATATTTGAAGTTGGTAGAGTCATGGTAGTTTCGATTGATTGAAAAAATACAATATAAATAATTGTCCCTGTTATTTTTTCCATTTCAAGTTATATTGTGATATAAATGTGATTCTGATAATTGAATTTTCTTCTTCTTGATCTTCTTTATTATTATCATTCGTTTTGTTCAAAAGTGGTTGTTATGGAGGTTCGTGGACTAAAATCATTGCCCGGCAACCGGATCGTTTATTGTACAATGGAGGTAGAAGGCTCCGGAGAAAAGCTCCAGACTGGCCATGTTGAAGCCAGCAAACCATTGTGAGTAGTAGTATGGGGTGATCGATAAATTCCATTCGAGATTCTTATAGATTGAATGGTTTTTGCCTCGACCCTCCATTTCATCATTTTTCACTAATTTAGGTGGGCCACCCAAGGAGATTTCACCACCACATATCCATTGCCGGCGGTTAAGATCAAGCTGTACGCGGAAAGCCCAGGAATATTGAGCTTGGATGACAAAGAATTAGGCAAGGTGATCATTAAACCGACACCGTTATCTCCAAAAACACCAGAATGGTACAAGATGATCGTGCCGAAGAATGCGGCCGATCAGGATCTATCTATAAAGATCATTATTCGTATGGATAAACCACAGAACATGAAACATTGCGGGTATTTAATGGCACAAGGCAAACAATTGTGGAAAAAATGGAAGAAACGTTATTTCATTTTGGTACAAGTTTCACAATACACGTTCGCCATGTGCAGCTATAGAGAGAAAAAGTCGGAACCAACCGAAATGTTGCAATTGGATGGATATTCAGTGGATTATATTGAACAAATACCCGGTAGGTTCTTCCTTTTTTTTTAAAATTCTGGTAAACTTTTCTGCGGATTTAGAATAAGTACGCAGATGTTTGAGAATTGGTTTAAGATGGTTAAATGATAGATCCAAAGAGGGATTGAAAGAGAGCTCATAAATATTTAGCCCATCATCAAATTTCTATGAGTATTTTTAAAAGTTTCACAATCTAACAACAGTGATACACCGGTGGTGGTACTTTTGGAACCACAAAATTAGATGAGCTTAAAAATCAAGCAAGACCTATTGGAAAGTGGAAACGAAATGCGCCGAAAGTTTTCAAGTTTTTCGTCGCTATGGGAAATTCTATAGTGGGCGTGTCAGTTTTAGAGGGCGTTCCGATATATGAGAATGTCATTTTCAATATACGAAGGTTGAAGTCGTTATTTCGGGCAGATCTTTCTACATTCTCAATTTTTTGATAGAAAAAAGTTTACTTTCCAACCTGGATATAATTATGTGATTCGAAAGTAGGGACACTTGTGTGGTATGTGCGTGTGAGAGAGAAGGAGGAAGAGGAAGAACCATTTTCAAGGGAAAAAAGAATTCAAAGTGTGACAGATGGTCCTTGGCAAGGAATTCCATCGGATAGGAATGCAATGGAAAATGGCGATGTACTAGATTGCGCGTGAAGCCGTGAATCTAAAATTCTTTTTCATTTTTTCTGCGAAAAAAATATGATTTTACCATCGTTCACCTCCATTCGCCTTGCCTTTAAAACAGAGCTTCCAGAAGGTAAATTCTTTTTCAACGCCGTCAAAGAAGGCGACAGTGTTGTGTTCGCATGTGATGATGAAAATGAATGCGCCCTATGGGTGATGGCAATGTATAGGGCCACCGGCCAAGCTCACAAACCAACACCAGTGGTACAATCGAGTTCGCATAAAAATTCAACCATTTCTCGGTTGCAAGGAGGTATGTAGCGGTTTTCTGGTTTTCCTGAATTTTTTTTTGTATTCTTGAGTTACTCCGCTTGATCATCACCATCATTTTGCCTGCCTCTCGGAACCTGAAACCTGAAATTACCTAAAAATTTCCCGAGTCCCAGATGTCCCAAATGTCTGTCTAACTGTCCATTTGCTTGTACATCATTTTGCATTATTTATTCTTGTGTTTCTCTTTTCGTTACTAATTCTTATTTTGTTCTTCCATTTTTAATGTGACTCGATTTCTTACTTTTGGATTCCTTCCGGTTGCTTCGTGTTTCATACCTTTCTTGTCTCCTGGTTCGATAATTCTTTTTTGTCTATTGCGGACGGATCCACAACCTGAATGTGCTTGTGTTTGCGCGATTTTTTCATTTGTCAATAATTGATTTTCCCGATTCTTCGGTACGTCCAATAATGGCGCGGAAAAAACTACCATATCTACTTTTGGAACGAAATCAAAATGAAAAAAAGATGCTGACCGTGCCAGAAAGCACGGAATGGATGAATTCATACAAGCGGATCCATGTAAATTTAATCATCATCAATTGTTTAGTTTGCTGCAAAGAGAAACATTAACATTTAGATTGAATGATCAATATTGTTCAATGGGTTGGCTATCACCTGGCCAAATATTCGTTTTGGATGAATATGGTGCACGTTATGGTGTACGATCATGCTTTCGACATCTTGCCTACATGTCCGATCTGTTGGATTGTGCTGAAAAAGGCATCCTGATTGATCCAACCCTGATTCATTTCAGTTTTTCATTCTGTTCATCACATGTACATGGAAATATGTAAGTTTTTTCCTCTAATTCCTGTAACAAAGGATAGTATCACATAGAATTTGTTTTTCAAAAAGAGCTTCATCTTTCAGATGCTAATCCTTATTCATTTTTTCCTCCCTCTCTCCCTCTTTCTTCATCTTCGTTGCAGAAGTATGCCACCAATGGGACAAGTAGCTTACGATATAAGGTATTACCATCATTAATATTGGATGTGTTTTGATGCCAAACGAAAAAATAATAATCATAATTCATATTTTCATAAATAATCCTTCCTTCATTATATTTTGTGCTTGCGCCAAACTGGTATTGGTTGGGAAAATTCCATCCACACATCGACGAATCAACCATCATATTATTATGCTTGGCTATGATTATGATTGTGATTAATCTAGGCCTGGTGGAATCGGCACGGTGACCATCGAAGAGAAAGACATGTTTATGGTGATCAAGGAGAGATTGAAAAATTTGCTCGAGTATCAAATAACCAATTTTCGGTAAACATTTTCATCATCATCATAATTTTAGATTATTACCATTATCGTTCTTATTTTCTTCATTATGGTTCCTCATTATTATTAGATATTGTTTTCCGTTTGGGCGCCCAGAAGGTTCCTTGAAAGCAACACTATCACTTTTGGAAAGGGTCCTGATGAAGGATAATTTAACACCGGCACCACAAGATGAAGTTCGTCGAATTATCAAAAAGTGCCTAGAAAGTGCTGCTTATGTAAATTATAGTAAAATATCCAGATCGGCAAGGATTGAAGGTAAATAACAAGGTTTTAAATTCTAGCGTTTTGTCAACGTTGAATGTTTGTATCCTATCCGAAAAAATTGAAATTCAAATAGAAATTGCTCAAGATCCTGATTTGGATTGCTCAACAAAACTCCAACGTTTGACGCATTTGGCCGAAATGTGTGTGGATCTTATACAAGAGAATAATGAACATTATGCCGAGGTAGGTTTAGCCGAGATTGATATTGATTAGTGGGTGTGTTTAATAGAGTCTGGTCACCTTTGAATCAAGCCTATCATTCTGGTTTGTTTAGAAATCTGAATTTTCTTCCCCGTTTCCCTTCTTTTTTATGTTCGTGTGTTTGATATTTTTTTTGATCCGCTTCCGGTTAAAAAATCAGAAACCTTTAGCTCAGTAGGGTGAAAATGCCTTGTTGGATAATGCGATAGGAGAATAGATGCTTTTAGATGCTTCAATCATCGCAGATCATTGAGCATCTTCGTATTATAACTTCTGTTATTGTACCATCAAATCATTCTGGTTCTGTCGAGGAAAAGTATTCTATCCGAACCGCCGCTACCACTCACAAAATGATATAGCACCATCATTCCCCTGACTTACCTTCACTTGCTTTTCGAATCTGGGACACCGAAATTTCTCTATCTCTTTTCAAAAAGAATATTCCCCTCTTTCTAATTTGAATATACCCAATTCCCTGTGTTATTGATGATGATGACAAATGAGAATATGAATCGCATATTGCGCTTATGTGATGGACAAAATACCTCTTGCTGGTTTGTCATTATTATGTCAATATATCACTTTTTTGCACTTGCAATTGCCTGTAAAAGTAAAAGAAAAAAAATAAAAGATAAATAATCTTTCTCCTGAAAAGCAATGATCCAGAATCCAGAATGCGGATATTCGCTGTTTGTTTTCCAGTTTGTCTCAGTTTATTTGCTTGCTTTGACTGATTTTCTTGTTATGCATCCGCCCTTTCTCTATTTTTTCCACAGCGCATATCAATATATCACAATTTTCTCCCCGCCTTTTTCCCTTCCTTCGCCACATTTCAACCTCTGTTACTAATAATTGCATCTTGTTAGAGAGACAGCTTTGGGAGTGTTATCTGCATCGGTTTCGTCCCACACATCCAACGCTTCTTAATATATCTGCCTTCTTTCGAACTTACTTTCTCTCCTCTTTCTTCCTTCTCTCTTCTTTCTTCTTTCTTCCTTCTCTTCATCTTTCAATACTGTTTTTTCCCTTGTCACTGCCCACTGAATGAATGTCTGTCCAATCAAGTATGTTTGATCGCCAGCGACGTTCGCTTAGTATCGTAATTGAAATTTAAAAAAAAACCCGCAATCAATCCTAGAATTAAAACATCATACAACATTTTGTGGCAAAATATTCTGCACGAAATGATGCCTGTTCGAAAATCACAGATCTTACACTCCCGACTTACCTTGTTTGTTTGTGCTTTGTTGCCACATGGTTTAATTTTCTGGTCTATTTTTAGGGAAATTTTCATTATTTTCAGTTGCTCGCTTCCGTTTGTTCTTCATCTTTTTTTTATAAACTTTTTTTTCTAATTTTCAATTAACCTGCTTGATGCTGGTGCTTGTTTGTTCTTGTACGAAAACAATGGAAGAGAAAAATCGGTCTCTAATTGTGTCTACACATATTCGGGCCATCTAAGGGCGTGTACTCGTATGGGCGTGTATGGATTCCATTTGCAACCGCTGTTTATATATTTTATTTTATGATTTTTGGTTGTTTTATTGCATTTTCTCTTCTTTTTTTCTGGTCTTCTTGTTTGTCCAACGAACTTTTCCTTTGAATTCTTTATTTTCGTTTACTGTCGAATCAAATTAACCTTTTATGAATCCTGTCTTTCCATGTCTGTTCTGAATGTCCATTCCAACAACTTCTATCACCACCATTACTACTAACTTTGACCAACCAACCTTCACCAAAAACAAAAAAAAATTACAAAAATTCCAAAAATTGTTTCACACTAACCTCCTGGATATCCTCCTGTTCAGCCCATAAGAACCAGCACTGTAAGTTTCATTCAAATGTTCAGAATCCAGATCCAGTATTCTCTAGTGATTTCTGTAGTACATGAAAAAAATGTTCAGGACGTGCGCGTACTAGAAAAAAAGTGCCATAAGAATGTGTCCTACATGGAAAACTAATCCCAAGAGTTGATCCATCAATCGGTTGACATTAATTAACTCTTCTTTTTTGCCGCCAATTTTCCGCCAGGCATTCGCATGGTTCTCTGAGCTTTTGGTTGAACATTGTGAAACATTTTGGACATTGTTCGCTGTCGATATGGATACAATTTTATCGATGCAACCACCGGACAGTTGGGATTCGTTTCCACTGTTTCAGGTGTTGAATAATTATCTTCGTATGGACGGTAAGTTCTCATTTTTAGCTTTTCTAAAGATTATTTCAAGCTGCGTCTCACCAATCCACTAATTCTTCTTCTCTTGCTGACCATCTACAGAGAATTTGTGCGGCGGAGGATTTCATAACCATCTAAGGGATACGTTCGCTCATCAAGTTATACGTTATGTAGACCTAATGGAGAATACCATTGGTCAGTCAATGATGAAAGGCTTTGAAAAAGAAAAATGGGATCACAAAGGGTAATTGAATTTGATTTGGTGATTTTCATTTCATTTTCACCCAACGAAAAACCAACATCCGTTGGGAATGTGGTGACCGTTGTTGTTTATTCTAGTTGCCATGGTCACCAAAGAATACAAATCATCATTAATTATGATGATGATGATGATGATTATCATTAATTATTTCTTGGTGTTTTTTTCTCGTTCTCGATCCTGGGTTGGTCTCTCCACCATGCACACGCATCTGGGAATCCATATAACATTTATAACAAATAATGATAATTGAATTAAAATGAATGTTTTCCCGGAACACGAAAAAATAATAAAATAAATTGATATGAAAACGCTTACACTTATAGGCCTGCTGGATGCGCCACATCGGTGGAGCTATTTTGGAAATTAAATACATTACAGAATTTCATCCATGATCTACACTGGCCAGATGAAGTGTTTGCCAGCCATCTTGAACAAAGATTAAAATTAATGGCTTGCGATATGATTGAGACATCAATTAATCAAACGATGCAAGCATTCCAGCAGTGGGAGAAGAAAGGTAACCGTTGGACAATAAGCACCGATTATATAATACCAACAGAAATGTGCACAATGATTAATCTGGTATTGGAATCAAGAAATCAATCACTTAAATTATGCACATTCAGCGGCCACGACACGGTAAGCATCATCTTTTTCATTTAGGTTTGGATCAATTTGGTGAATTCTATCTTGTTCATGATTGATCATCACTTTCATCTTCATTATTGATTTCTCCTGGCTTATTTTTAGAATCAATACCACGCCAAAATTGACCATCTTATCGATAATACATTGAATATGATGCAAACATGTTTGATTAACAAAGTGAGTATCATTTTTCTTTTGGAACATTTGGAATAAATTTGTGAAAATGATCCTAACGGAATTCTTTATTCCATTCATTTCAAATTCCAATAAAAAGTTGATTGGCATTTTGGAAAATTGCTTGAACAAAATATCCCGCTATGATGAAGGAAGCATTCTGGCGCCAATACTCTCTTTGACAGTAATGTGATCGTTTTTCCCTTCCAGACAAAACTTTTAAAACTTTTGTCCTATTTTTTCGCTCCTATTCTATTGCAACATTTTCTCCATTTTACGATTCCCTATAGTATAACAAGGGAGTGTCCAGTTCGGGAAAAGATATGGGAAAATCCTACATAAATTTTGTTCGAAACTCTGCTGAACAACTTCGGCAGAAAGTTGGTGATGAATTATGGGTGCTCAGCTTTTTGGAGGTTAGCTCCTCCTTCCTAATCGATGCAAGATCTTATTGAATTTTATTATCTTCTTAGGCATGGTATGCGGCACAAATGGATATGATCAACAATTGGCTTTTGGAAAGAATCGATAGTAGCTTGCACATATTACAGTTGTGTGCCATTTCCCATATTGTTCGAGTATGTGTTTCCTTTCCCATAGGGATTGATTTCGATTGATTTTCATTTCATTGTGATGTTTTAGAAAGTATATAGCGATTTTGAATTGCAAGGAATCGAGGAAGGAAAATTGAACAGCTTCACATACAAAACCATCATGCAGCGAATTTCCATGGAAGAGGCTACAGCTTCCGTTTCCGCAAATGATCTGAACGATGAAATAGAGTAAGCATTTTTCTATCAATAAACAAAGCAAACTAACTTTTTTCTAAATCCTTCAAAAAAGTAGGGAAGCCAACAACAATACAGACGTGAATCGGCGAAGAACATCTATCCTGAGCAATCAGGATAATCCCAATAACTATGTTAGCCGTTTGCAGAATGCAACCTCCAATGTTATGGGGCGGATATCCGGTTTAGGTAGAGGTGTTGGCAATATAAGCAACATCGGTGGCATTGCAAATAAGTTTTTAAATAATCTTTGAAAAACAAACATACCAAACAACCGATAAGTGCACCTTAATTTTGGAAAAACACTGGAAAACAAAAAAAAAATATTTAATGATTTTTATTGTTAACGTTTATCATACCTGATCTAAATGATTTTTGCACACATTCATCGATTGACTTCATTTTTATTCGAGTTCTATTTTTAATTCTGTATTCTGTATTCAACTTAAAAAAAAACTTTTGTGAATTTTTATTATCTTGGTGATGACAATGATTATGAAAATTTGATTCAATTTTATATGAATAAATAACCTATGAAATTTAAAAAAAGTACGATAATAATGATGGCAAGGAACAAAGAATTGACAATGGTGCACAAAATTCTTCGAATTATGTATCAAAATGGTAGTGCGCGCCAAACTTCAAAATCGGGACTGTTCATAATGGAAGTGTCCAAATTTTTGTTGTTTGTCATGCGTGCTTTGCTCATGTCATGTTGTTGTTGTTGTTGTTTATGATTGTTGTTGATATTCACTTTTTACCAGAATATTATTTGTTTACCGGTTCCATTAATTCTTCAAAGTAAGTTCCTCATTGAGAAAAGATATCGTATGTATTATTTTTATGTTGATATGATAAATTCTGTAGATTCCATCTGAAAAATGGCAATTACGGTTGCCAATAATCAATCAACATTGATGCCGATGGCACAAGCCAACGGTGGCCCAATTCCACCAACACAAATGGTATCCATCGGGAATCTATTGGAATTGGCCACGAAAAAAACTTATCGAGATTTATCATTGTTGGCGGAATTACTGCCGAGAAAAACCGATATGGAAAGAAAGATTGAGATAATGATATTCGCCAACCGTAATCGTCAACTATACATTCGTCTATTGGCTTTGGTAAAATGGGCCGGCAGTGCTTCCAAAGTGGAAAAATGTTCACAAATTGTCTCATTTTTGGACAAACAATCAATGCTATTCACGGAAACCGCGGACATCTTGGCACGTTTGTCCTGGGAAACATTGGTTACGGCCAGATTGCCGGCATTCCAGGTTTTGGCCGCAGTTGAAGTATTAACATTGGGAACATATTCTCGTTTGCCAACATGTATTCGTGATCGTCTGGTGCCACCGGATCCCATTCCTAATTCGGAGAAACGTGCTGCATTACTTCAATTAAATCATATCATTCAACAAAGGTTGGTGGCATCCGAGCTGCCATTGCAGATGAGAAATATCAAAATTGAATTCGGACGGGTCACATTCACCGTGACAAATGAATTCAGTTTGACTCTAACCTTGTTAAGTGATAATGTCAATATGCCTTGGAAAGTATTAAACATTGAGATATTGATTGAAGACAAAGAAATCAACAATATCAAAGAATTAGTTCACCCAAATCAATTGATCTACATCAGAAATATCGTCCAGGCACGTCTGAATGAAAACATAAAACCATTGGTGGAAGCGTACAATATTCTTCACACCTTTTGTTTAGGTCTTCAGTTGCAAGTGCTCTATTATCAATCCGCATATCTACAATACGAACGCCTAAAAGAATTCATCAATATTGATGATTATGTTTCCGGAAAACAATTGATACTATCGTATTGGAGAGATCCGGAGAAATCATCATCACACAAGTTGATAATCAAAATTGATTCAACCGAACCATGTAAACCATTGCAGATTCAACATGTGCCACACTTGGATTCAAAAATGTTTCTTAAATCCATTCAGGCTAATATTTTATCAATCGAAAAGATATTGTTGTTCACCACACACGAAAGATCCAAATTCAAGCTCTCATATCTGAAGAGAATGATTGAAGAACAAAATCCAACATTGACATGTCAACTAAACGAATTGCCGGCAGTATTACATGTTTCTTTCATCCATCCGTGTATGTCTTCCGAGCAATTGTTGGTCTCTGTTGATGCTTTGACGGGCCAATATCTAGTCCACATACCACAATATGAAGATTGTAATCTTATCGTTGAATTCGAAGCCACCCTGAACAAAGATGTTAGCAAAGCGTTCCAGCTGATTGATCGGCTGAAAATTTGGATCACCAGGGAAAGATGTAAGAAAACCGTTGAAGCATTGCCCGTTAAAATAATGGAAACCCTACCGTTCCCGCCAAGCTATTCGGATGACTCGTCCAAGATTGTTGGTAACAAAATTTATTTTCAATTCAACCGACATCACGATAAATGCTTAATGGTCGCGTTTGACAACGATCGAAACGATAAAAATTCCATCTGGATGGATTATTATTTGATTCATTTGAGGTATGTTTCCATTGTTCATGCTAGCGGCAGAAAATTCGATCAAGAATGTCCCAGACATTATACGGAAATCTCGAAAATACTTCCCCTGGATTCGGCTTGTATATTGCAAAACTACAATGAAAATGAAACGAGCGAAAAACCCATTACCAACATTGTTTTTAATCGTGTTGGAATGAAACGGAAATTACCACCATCATTGAATGAGCTGAGCACGGTGAAAAGGAAAAAACTGCCAGGGTATTATATAACAGAATTGGCTCATATTGTCAGCTTTTGCGAAGAAAAATTATCCTATAATTGCCTATCGATCGAGCTTTATAAACGTAACATACATCATCATGTTGAAACCGATCTGAATGGTTATACGCATTATATCGATGTTATAAAGATGCCCTCTTATGCATGGTGTCCGAATGAATTGAACCAGAAGATTCTGTCCAACACTCTCAGCTGCACGATACGTTTGCAAGGAAAAAGCTCAAAATTATGGAACGTTCTGTTATCGTTTGCATCGCCACCGATACAAAATTTACCGCTCAAAGAAAATTGTTTGAAGAAGATTGTGAACAATGCTTATGATTATACGACCAGCTCTTACGTCAAAATGGTGGAGGAATTGTTGTGTGATTGGACCGCCATAGCCAGACTGTATGACGTTGTGGAAACGTTCTCCGAGGATGTGAAACAAAATTCTTTGTTCAATAATCTTTCTTTGATTGAGATTAAATCGTTTACGTATAAAAAAATATCGATCGGTTATGGGCCATCAAAATCTTATTTCGTATCGATCTATTATAAATTCTGCGAGAAGCGTTTTCAATTATCGTTCGGAGTGGCCGATCAAGCCTCGTCCAACACTAATCCGCATGTGATCATCTCTACACAATTGCAGCAGGAATTCAATCATCATAAATCGATTTTGCAGTTAATACATGTACTCAATTACACCCTCAATCCGTTGTTGACTATCCAGAATCTTAAATCAATACCGTTGTTGGGTACCGTTAATTCGCGACCACAGTTGCCTGTTTTATCGTTTTGCGCTATACCGGAAGCTTCCAATCATATCAAGCTTATTTATCGTAATACTTATTGTTTGGATATTCTCATGTATTCCGACAATCTTGTCTCGATCCGGGATGGTGCATTAAGTTATTTTGATAACTCCAAAGTGATCAGCGATCTTATACCGATTCAAGGACTGAAAGCCTTTCTTAGCAAATTCATAGACAAAACGGTCCAAACCAGAAGGCTTTCGCAGACAGAAGATGACAATCCTCCATCACCGATTGCTTCACAATCCATGGATTATAATGATAATAATAATTATATGTTTGCTGGCTCTGCACAGCAGCAGCAAATGAAATCTGGTCCCACTTTGTCCGCAATGAACGAAACCATCCAAGTTAATCGTCAAGCTGCTTCTGCAGCCATCATTCAGCAACATTCCAGCCCGCATACACCTGCATCACCGTTAGCATCAGTGCTGAGTGCTCAATCCAATTATTCGCCAGGGAATTTCTCCCTGTCCTCACCACCATCGCATCCGGGCAGTATGCAGCAACAGGTGACAAATGCGGCTACGAATCCAATGGCTGCACCATCACCGCAGATGCATCCACAATCACCGGCATCGGTGTTCAACATTAATTCGCCGATGAATCCTAATTTGGCCACCCCGTCGCCATCGTTTTTGCCTATTCAATCGCCTGGTGGACAACCGAATTCTGCGAATTTTCATACACATTCGCCAGCATCACAGTTCATGTCGCAGAATACGCCGCAAAGCCATGATCAAAGCGGTATTGGTTCGCCTTTCAGTCAGCCCAACATACCGACCCCAATGAATCCTAACCAATCCATTTCATCACCGGTGCCGCCTAATCTATGGCCCGCAAGTCCTTCAGTTTCCAGGCCATCACCACGTCCGATAGCTTCTAATCAAAGTCCTGGAGCCATGTTGATGAACCAGCAAAATGTTCCGCAAGCACAACAATCACAGCAACAGTATTCGCATGCCATTCAATCAAGATCATTACCGCAAAAATCATGGGCAGCAGCATTGCCTACGATGTTAACCCATCAAGGGTTTGAAATGATGTGCCGATCTAACGATATGAGTGGGATGTCAAATTCAAACATTTATTATTCCTATTCACAATTAGAACGGTTCCTAGGCGCAACATTTATGCGGAGAAATTTGACCAAACCGATCGAAGAATTGTTCACAATTATAACGACCATGGAACCAGGAACCATCACTTTTAAGAATGATACGCTTCAATTCAAGATCTGGATGGATTTCAACACACTACAGCTGCACCTCTTTGTTAAATCCGAAACAAATCAGTGGACCAGAGAAGAGTTGGATGTTTTTCAGCAATATTTCGAAACTAAAGTACAGAATAACCGCACTTTCGTGAAAATTTTAAATATTATTCAAAATTGTCTCTTTTTTTCAATAGATTGCCTGTCCACCATTCAAACCGAATTCGTTTCATGCATTCGCAAGGATGTTGCTCGCGCCGATTAGAGTTTCAAAAGATATTGTCCGAATTATGCGACTTGAATTAGTAAGGATTAGGATTTTAGGTCCAAAAATGATTTTTGCTAATTTTCGAATTCTCTCCCTTTTGCTGCACTTGCATTTCAGCATCCTGATCCAGCCCTGAAATGGTCCGTGCAAATGTGTCTAACATGTCCGCCGTTTGGTTTATCTCATTTTTCGAGCGTTGGAATGTCCTCTTTTCTCGTCAGCAAGTGTAAAATATTACTTTTTGTTAGTGAGCCAAACATTTTTTGATCTGAATCTTTTTTCGAACAAATCAAATAATACTCTCTTTTCTATCCTATCGGTTGTTTTAGGTCCAATTGACAAGTAAACCCACTGTTCAACAAGGGCAGCTAGTATCTCAACCATTCATCATGATCTTGCCATTGGTGTATGATACAACTAACAATACATTGTGCCTTTCGCTCAATCTATCTGAACGTTCTCCAAATCAAAATGTTATGCAATTTATAAGCAAGATTCTGAAACGTTTCACTGATTATAGTTGTAAGTATTGGTGTTTGCCCGTGATTCTTTATCCTAATTTTTGGCCAATATTTTCAGACACTCAGAACAAAATGGAATGCATCCTCTATCCGGCGATCCGAGAGATATTGACCACATTGCAGAATCCCTAAAGCTATCGGTTCATTCCAAATTATATTTTTGTATTTGTATAAAATCATTTCACTATTAAATTTGTATTTGAATATATTTTATTATAATTTTTTTCAAAAACCAAAAAATAAACCATATTTTTCTCACATGCACTGGGCTGTCCTAAGCATCCACTGCTCTTCACACACGTGAAGATGCCTGGCTTCAAGCGTCCTCCATTCGGGAGTCAGGTGTTCCGCAAACATTTTGTTTATGAACGGGTCAGGTAAGAAAGGCAATTTTTTTTTGTTTTTTTCTTGAATTGATGTGTCTGCCGAGTGAGATAGATAGATGCTTGACTGGTGTGTATGTGATTTTTTGTGAGCAAAATATGCGGTGTATGCCTCTTCTCGCTATTTGTTGGTTGATGCACATTAGTATGGATGGAATGTTGATGTTTTATTGTTGTTGTGGTGATTTTTGATATTATTTTTAATCCACTTACATTGTGCTCTTTGTTGTACGGTGTGTTTTTTTTGTGTTCTCCATAACCTTTCACCATCTTTATTATTATCATCAAGGAAACCATTTATTAGAGAAATGGTTAGATGGTGAAAGCTTATGGTTTTTTTTTGATAAAGAAAATCCAGATCCAGATTTTCAGATGATGTTTATGAAGTCCTTAAAGCCTGCCTAAATTTCCTGGATGTGGAAGTCCGAAAAATCTAAACAGCAGCCAAAATCTCAAGCTTGAATCTCAATTAAACACAAGATTCTTTATCAAAAAATATTTCTGTAACTTTGAGATCGAGAAAATTCTCTTGCAACATATAGTTGTGGTCGGCGCAAGCTCATAATTGTTGTTGTTGTTGTTTTTCGGTCTCAGAATCTCAGATCGATTTTTCACCCAGAAAATCATTACGAAAATGTCATCATGAGGATCATTGATAGATTTATTTTCATCATTATGATATCATTACATTCAAAAGGCAATTTTCGTTGGTAAAGTGAAGGAAGAAATTTCTTAAGTGCCATCATAAATTAAAGTTTATTATGCGAGACAAACATATAATTGCCTAAAGAGAGAAAAAACATTTTGTCTGTATCAAACATTGTTGCTGTTGTTAGTTGGGTAGAATAATTAAAGTCTCAAAGTGACTGCAAAATGGCTTGTAATGAGGTAAATAAGAACCATTTGGTTCACCAAAAAAAAAATTATCCATTTTTTTGTCAATTCCAATTTCTGATTCAGGATCCTGAGCTAATATTCACCAAACAAGAACGTATTGGTAAAGGTTCTTTCGGTGAAGTGTTTAAAGGAATCGATAATCGTACTCAACAGGTTGTAGCCATCAAAATAATCGATTTGGAAGAGGCTGAAGATGAAATCGAAGATATTCAACAAGAGATTATGGTCCTATCACAATGTGACAGTTCTTATGTAACCAAATATTTTGGTTCCTACTTAAAGGGTACAAAATTATGGATAATAATGGAATATTTGGGCGGCGGATCCGCTTTGGATCTGATGAAAGCGGGTCAATTCGATGAAGTGCACATTGCCATCATTCTGAGAGAAGTGCTCAAAGGTCTTGATTATTTACATTCTGAACGTAAACTTCATCGTGATATTAAAGCAGCTAATGTATTATTGTCTGAAATGGGCGAAGTCAAGCTTGCGGATTTTGGTGTTGCCGGTCAACTAACCAATACCACCAGCAAACGTAGCACGTTTGTTGGCACACCATTCTGGATGGCACCAGAAGTGATCAAACAATCTGCCTATGATTCCAAAGTATTTGTGTATTTTTTTCGAAAAAATTCATAATGTTTTATTATATTATTTTTGTTCGTTTATTGCAGGCCGATATCTGGTCTTTAGGTATAACTGCCATAGAATTAGCCAAAGGCGAACCACCGAATTCCGATCTTCATCCAATGCGAGTCTTATTTTTAATACCTAAAAATAATCCGCCTCATTTGACCGGCAATTATAGCAAACAATTCAAAGAATTTGTCGAAGCGTGCCTTAACAAAGATCCGGAAAATGTAATTGTTTACTGATTGTAGATGTTGCTCGATTCACATTTTTTTCAAAAAAAAATTCTAATAGAGGCCATCAGCCAAAGAATTGCTTAAATTCCCGTTTATAAGAAAAGCAAAGAAAAATTCATTCCTAATAGATTTGATTGAAAAATACAAACGCTATAAGGCGTCCGGTGGTGGTAAAAGTGATAGCGATTCGGATGCATCAGATTCGTATGTTTTTTGCAAAAATCTTAATCAAAATGATAATTTTAATGTTGAATTTTGAATGATTGAATCGTAGTGATGACATGAAAAGCAAGTCAACGGTTGATACCTTAACATGGGATTTGACGATTAAGCAAAAACCGAACCAATCCTCAAAACAAGCTGAACAAAGGAAGCCAATAATTGATGAGCTAAAAGAAATGTCCATTGTTGATAATAAAAATGATAATCATATGCCAAACAATGAGGATTCTTCGATGGATAGCATTTTTTCCAATGAAAACATGTCGCCAAATCAAGATGGTTTCATCAACGAGAATAGCATCAATCACAATAACAATAATAGTAAATCCAAGGTGCGATTCTTAATTAAAAAAGATTTTGTCATTGGACAAAAATCATTACCGTTTCGATTTTTCAATCAAAAAGATTCCTACAAAATCATCCACGCCAACCAAAGGTTCCAAAAAAGAAAATTCCCATGCTGGTAGAACGAAACCAGAATCTGCTTCCGATGTTGTTCAACCACCATCACAACAACAACATCATCGAACAGTTCCTGGAGAGAATTTTCTAAATGATAAGAGGCATTTTGCTGAAAGTGCTCCACCATCGATGGGCGGTCATCCAAATTCGCCTAGAAACGCCAAATTAAATTATGGACCACAATCTAGCAGGAATAATTTCACTAATAATAATGGCAATATTGAAACGTTGAACAAGATTGACGGAACAAACATTTCATCATCGTCAAATAATCATCATATTAAACCCCATCATCATCATCATCATCACCACCAACATCATCATCATCAGCCACAGCAGCATGAGTCTCAGCCTCAAGCCACAATCCATTCTATATTAGATGAGGTAATTGTCATCTTTGAACAATTTGCAAAATATGAATTTTTTTCAATTCTCTAGCAAAGAAAAAAAGAACACTCTCGTGATAATCTTGGAGAGCAGCATATGAACATAATTGATAGCCTACAAGAAGCGTTTGAAACCGCTGAGAAAACATTCCCAGGCGTGAGTGCATTATTTATCGATGGAATTATCACCAGCGTTGGAAACGTTGCTATGGCAGGGAAAAAGTCTTAGAAACGATCGCAGCTGACAAACTGACGTACCGATGTTGCAATATAGTGATAATTCAAATCAAATTTTTTTTGTAAATTGAACACCGATCAAAAAATATTACTATTGTAAAAAAAGGATAAGAAATTTCACAAAAAAAAATCTAAAATTCGTTATTTTCATTAATTTTTATTTTTTCTAAGTAAAAAATGTTTGTCAAATGACCTTATGATGAACTGTTATGGGAAATTGAACAGATCATTATCAAAAATCAATTGACAGTTTTGATTGATCGATTAGTTTCAAGGATTTGGTAACGTTTTGATCTCCCGAATTTCGGCCTACAAACGAAAACGAAATGGTTGCAGTCAGTTGTGGCGAGAAAAAAATGTTCAACATCAACTGACTGAGAAAACATGCTGACATTTTCGGGCACCTAAAGGGGACGAAATATTTTTTTAGAGGTTAGGTTGAAGCGGATAAAACACCAAGATTGAAGTACAATGATGACCATAACCGAAACCAGTGTTACCGTGCAACATCACTCGTAACAATAGCAACACATTGATTGAGGTGCAGCATGTTCTAGCAAAAATCACAGAACACTGGTGTTGGATATTATCATCATTGACTCCGTAATTTTGGGTATATCCAGACCATCCGAAATCGCCAAAAAGGCCAAAAATCAGGAGAACCAAACGAAACCAACCCTTAAACATTGAATGGTTGTCCAGCGTGGGCTTTTATACGTTTTTCTTTCCTTCTCCATAACTTGTTGAAAGACCACTGTTGACAGCTCACAGCCATATTGTCGACGTTAAAATTTCGTAATTTTGGTGCTCACGCGCGAGGGCTGCCGGGTTGCTATCAGTAGAGTGATTAAAAGTGCTGCTTAAGATGCAAGTGCTGCCATCTGGTGGCCAAAAAGTTAACTAAAGCCAAGTGCTGCCATCTGGTGGCCAAAAAGTGGACTAAGGCCAAGTGCTGCCATCTGGTGGTCAAAAAATGAACTAAAGCCAAGTGCTGCCATCTGGTGGCCAAAAAAGAACTAAACTGAAAATG